>JAODAL010033213.1:0-45865 GCA_025379985.1 Phyllomedusa bahiana | reverse complement strand
TGCCATCTGTAAGGCCAAGTAAACCTGTGGGACCTGCTACACCTAGTTGGTGAGACAGTTCCTTTGTTTTTTTTGTACCTGAAGAAAGGACTTGCTACTTTCCTATTTATGTCTATGTGCTTAAGCTAAGTTGTTTTGAGTTTAAAAGACTGTTCTATACAAATAAAACCTTAAGTTGCTTGGACTAAAAACCCAGTGCCTGCCTTTGTGTTGGACCCCCACAATATATACAGTGGAAACCAGAAGTTTACATACACTATATAAGAAGACACATATGCATGTTTTTCTCACTATCTGACATGAAATCAGAATAAACCTTACCCGTTTTAGGTCAATTAGGAACCAAAATTCTTTATATTTGCCAAATGCCAGAATAATGTGAGAGAGAAAATTTTTAAGGCATTTTTATTACTTTCTTCAAAGTCAAAGGTTTACATACACTAGAATTACTATGCCTTTAAACAATTTGGGACAGCCCATATAATGATTGTCATGTCTCTGGAAGCTTCTGACTCTGTTTTTTTGGCAACATCTGAGTTGATTAGAGACACACCTGTGGATCTATTTTAAAGCACACCAGAAAAACACTGCTTCTGTGTGTAACATCATGGGAAAGTCAAAATAAATCAGCCAATATATCTGGAAGTGAATTGTGGACTGGCACAAGTCGGGATCATCCTTGGGTGCAATTTCCAGATACCTGAAGGTGCCTCGTTCATATGTACAAACAATTATACGCATGTACAAACAAGATGGGAATGTCCAGCCATCATATCGCTCAGGAAGGAGACAGGTTCTGTGTTTCAGAGATGAACGTGCTTTGGTCCGACGTGTGCATATCAACCCAAGAACAAAAGCAAGAGACCTAGTGAAGATGCTGGCGGAAGCTGGTAAGATTGTGTCATTATCCACAGTGAAACCAATATTGTATCAACATGGGCTGAAAGGCCACTCTGCCAGGAAGAAGCCATTACTCCAAAAGAAACATATAAAAGGCAGATTAATGTTTGCAAATGCACACAGGAACAAAGACCTACATTTTTGGAGATATGTTCTGTGGTATGACCAAACGAAAATGTAACTGTTTGGCCATAATGACCATTGTTACGTTTGGAGGAAAAATGGAGAAGCTTGAAGCCGAAGAACACCATCCCAACTGTGAAACACGGGGGTTGCAGCATTATGTTGTGGGGTTGTTTTGCTGCAGGAGGAACTAGTGCGCTTCACAAAATAGATGGCACCATGAGGAAAGAAGATCATATGTCAATACTGAAGCAACATCTCAAGGCATTAGCCAGAAAGTTAAAGATTGGGCGGAAATGAGTGTTCCAAATGGACAATGACCCGAAGCATACTGCCAAACTGGTTACAAAGTGGCTTAAGGATAACCAACTCAATGTTATGGAGCGACAATCACAAAGCCCTGATCTCAATCCTATTGAAAATCTACAAACATGGCTCAGTTACACCAGTTCCGTCAGGAGGAATGGACCAAAATTCCTATCAACTATTATGAGAAGCTTGTGGAAGGATATCCAAAATGTTTGACCCAAGTTATACAGTTGAAGGACAATACTACAAAATATTAATGAAATGTATGTAAACTTTCGAATTTGCAGAAAGTAATAAAAATGCTTTATAAATTCTCTCTCTCATTATTCTGGCATTTGGCAAATATAAATAATTTTGGAAATCCTAATTGACCTAAAACGGTTGAGATTTATTCTGATTTCATATCAGATAGTGAGTAAAACAGGCATATGTGTCTTTTTATATAGTATATGTAAACTTCTGGTTTCAACTGACCTGCAGTAGAGCGGGTTCATAAATCTGGCGCATTCTATACTATTTATATGCACATAAAAATTTGCGTGTAGACAGCAAAAATCATACATGTCGCCCACAGTATCAAGTATTTGTGAAGTGTAGAGATAAAGATATGGGCTTTTCCAAATTTGTGCACACTAAAAAGCTGAAAAGTGTGGCGTGTATAGTATGTTTCTACCAGCTTTGCACATCTAGATGTTGGAATTTTCTAAATAGCTGTAGATTAGTCAGATTGGTTGGCAAACTTTTATGAACATCAGTTTTCAAGTCCAGCCACAGATTCTCAATGGGATTTAGGTCTGGAATTTGGGCGATTTTAACACATGAATATGCTTTGATGTAAACCATTATATTGTAGCTTTGGCTGTATATTTAGGGTCGTTGTCCTGCTGGAAGGTGAACCATCACTCCAGTCTCAAGTGTTTTACAGCCTCAAACAGGTTTTACTCCAGGATTGCCCTGTATTTAGCTTCAACCAACTTCCTAACAACTGACTATCTTGACAGACACTGCTGAAGCAAAGCATCACCACAGCTTGCTGCTGCCACCACCATGCTTCACGGTAGGGATGGTGTTCAGGGTGATGTGCATAGTTGGCTTTCCTCCACACATGGTGTTTGACATTTATGCCAAAAAGTTAAATTTTGATCTCATCTGACCAGAGTACCTTCTTCAATATTCTTGTTCCTGCTTTGTGTTGCTCTGTCACATAAAAGATCAATAAAATACATTTAAGTTTGTGGCTGAAACATTTAGAAATGAGGAACAGTTCAAGGGGTAAGAATACTTTTGTAAACCACTGTATAGCATATCCCTACTTGCTCGGCGCTATTTGGAAATCTGTGGCACCAAACAGGATTGTCACGGATCACACCGCAGCCCGTGCCATGGACCACGGTCGTGTCCGTGCCCCTGTTTCCGGGTCCGCTGTGTCTCCTTGTGCGGGGCTCACAGCGGCTGTGTCATTATGCTCTGTACCTGCTCCTGTGTCCTCTGCTGCTCAGTGCTACTCACCTGGTCCCACTCCTGCGCGTGTCTGTCCTCTGTGGCTTCCACAGCGTGTGTGCGCACCCCATAGGGCGCGAGCGCGCCAGCCTGCTGACATTTATAGACAGTGCTCCTGCTTCCTGCCTGTGACCTGTGACCTCTGCCTTAATAAGGAACTTCCTCCCTGCTCTCTGGGTCAGTTCATTGGTGTTCATCCCTTGAGCTAGACCTCTGCTGCTGAGGCTCCTGCTGAATTAACACCCCCTCGTTTCCTGTGTGTCTGCTGAAGCTTTTGTTGAACATCTGCATTACCCTGCGCTGTCCAGTGCACCTGTTTATCTGCTGGTTCCTGACGTACTGTCCTCCAGTTTCTCCCTGCTGATTCCTGCTGCTGTATACTCTGTTATCACCCTGGGACTGTGCATCCGTTTAACAGCTACAGCATCCGTTTATCCACCACCTGTCCTCCAATTCAGCTACCCACAGCGAGTATTACCATCTGCGCCCGCGGTGGGCCCAGAGGATCCGCCATACCCAGGCTTCTTCCAGCCAGCCAGGTTGGAAACGTGACAAGGATGATGGTTTGGGGGACCCTATTCTGGAGATAATTGCAGATCCCAGAGGTGGGACCTGCATCTAACAGATTAATTGTATGTCCTGAGGATATGTTAAAAATGTCTGGGATGAAATACCATTTTAACTGTTGACCCCTTAACGACCTTAGACATAAGCTTACGCCCAAATTGTTTAGGGGTTATTGCATCTAGACGTAAGCTTACATCAAGAAGATTGTGCGTACTCTAAAACAGAGTTCACATGATCGCTCCGGTAGCAATTGCAACAGCCTAGTGAGACACAGAAGGAGCGAGCTTCATCTGTGATCAGTCGGCACAGCAGTGCGGCTGCTGTCTCCATACCTGACAGCCGGGTAGGTTTACAAAGCCTTTTGGACTATATGTGACGTCACCATGTCCTGCAATGCATTGTGGGCATTGTCGGGCATGGTGACTGACAGTTGCCATAGATACCAGTACGGAGCAGTTCTGCACTGTATTGATCTCTATTGTATCAGTGATCTGAAGATCACTGATACAAGTCCCCTATGGAGAAAAGGGAAAAAAGTGAAAAACAGTAAAACACGAAAAATAAAATAAAAACAAATACACCGCCTTTTTCCCCTTTCCAAATGGCAATCAACCCAAAAAAGATAAAAAAATAAATATATTATGCATTTCACCTCCACTTTGCTTTAATTTCTGTGAAATACCCAAAGGGTTAACAAACTGCTGTAAATACTTTAAGCGGTGTAGTTTCTTAGATGAAGTCATTTATGGAGTTATCTAACATGCAGGTCCGTCAAAGCCATGTCAGAACTGGTCCCAAAAAAATGTATATTTCATGTTTTCTTGAATATGTGAAAAATGACTACTAAATTCCTAATGTTGTAAAAAAGATCAAACGACACTTAAAAAATGATGCCAACCTACAGTAGACATATGGTAGATGCTAGTTATAAACTATTTTGAGTGGAATAACTGTCTTACATGCAGAAACTTTTGAAAATTGGCAAATTTTTCACATTTTTTACAATATTTTGATATTTTTCACAAATAAACAAGGAATTTTTAAACCAAAATTTCTTACTATCTTAAAGCACAATGTGTCATGAGAAAATAATCTCTGAATCACATGGATGGGGGGTAAAAGTATCAAAAAGTTATTCTTACATAAAGTGTCACATGTCACTGGGGCTCTGTCAGGAAGACCAAAACTGTCTAGCCAGGTGTAACGATTCCAACCAGGGAGGCTGGAAACGTCCGGGTATGATGGACCTCTGGGCTCACCGCGGGCACAGATTGTAAATGCAGGCGGTGGGTTGATGGTGCAGGAACAGAGACAGGGCACCGCAGGTGTAGCCGTTAAATGGAAGATAGTCCAGGTATAGCCGGTGAACAGCTGGCACAGTCCAGGATGGAAGCAGACACTGGGTATGGCAAAAGGTATATGGCAAGCTTGTGCAACAGCAGGTGTTCTGCAGGTGATGATGAACGTACAGGAAACGTATGACAGAGTCAGCAGCAGTACAGCAGCCAAGGGGGTCAAGCTCTTGTGCTGGATACACAACAGCGAACTGACAACAGGCTAAGGCAGGAAGCTCCATAAGACAGCAGAGGTCACAGGTCAATGGGCCGGACCAAGGAACACTGATCTCTTAAATAGAGTGCAGTGCCGGGGGCGCACCCCTAGAGGGAGCATGTGTGCGCACAGGACACCAGGGAGCTGGAGGAAGCAGAGATGGTGAGGCTTCAGGAGTGGCAGGAGCCAGGACAGGTGCGTGCAAAGAGCCAGGCACACCAGGAAATGTCGCAACAGCGACCGGGAAACGAGAGACACGGGCACGCTGACGGTCCGTAGCAGGGACCGCGGCGTGAACCGTGACACCAGGTAGTGGGTGCCTGATGCTGGCTGTGAAGAGTAGGCACTGTGAAATAGCATGGTGAGAACTCCTCTTTAAGCACCTAACCATCCTAGACCTCTAGGGACATCAGATATAAACCCAAAACCACTCTAGATCAATGTTTTCAAAATCTTTGTCATGTTCTACCCATCAAAGATATCTTACAGATTTGTTGCAGGTATATATCCTTTGTAATGAGTAGTTCTGAGGTGCTTGAGACTCATTTTTTTCTTGGCACTAGAGTTATTACAAAGGGATTACCATAAAAGATAAGGCATAATGCTGGAGGTTGGTGTCTAACACCTGCATCGTATTTATCTGCCTGACTTGCCAATCCTTTAGAAAAGGCCATGGATACTTGTGCCAGTGGTGTTTCATTACAAAGACTTAGGTAAAATTGAATAGTACACAGTACAGCTCACTTTTATCTGAGTGTGCACCTGCTAGAGATTCATTTAATTCAGGGCTAGTGAAGCCTCTCAAATTTCAGAGATTACCAGCTGGCAATGACAGACCAAAATATACAGTGTTACCTGTAGTTTATGTGGGTAATTTATCTATATGTAAAAATGGAGTAACTGGAATAAAACTGCAGGGAAAACATATTAAATTAACATGTATCAGGCAAAAAAAGACAAAAGAAGTATTAGAGAAGTGAAACGATAGTCAGCAGAGTTGTAGGACTTGTCTCTTTGGCACAGTAAGCATTTAAGGTAGTGAAAGTAGACAGCTGCTGATGATATTTTATTAACTTAGTTTCCTTAGGGCAACAACTTTATTAGGGAGTTTATTTGCCAACCACTCAATCTACTCTGCCATTCATCCATTTCACTTCATTTATAGAAACAGTCAAATGGTTGATGAATAACAAGCTATTCCTTAAATTACATATGTATTCAAAAAACTAAGTATGATGATAAACAGACTGAGAATTAATAACCAGTATAATTAACCAAACTCATAAAATGATTTCTTGTAGATTTAACCCCAAAAGGTAGCTGTCCCCTTCAAGCAAATACACCATGGGTGACATGTACTGTATATTTTTTGGCGCCCAGACGTCAATTTTATTGCGCACATTAGTGGTGTAGAATGTGCCTGAATCTATGAATCTGTTCTACTGCAGGTCATAGACTTAGCGCTTTCTAGGTCCAAAACGATAATTCAGGGTCAAGTAAACCACTTTTAACTTGGTCTGCCTGTTCCAGCAGTAATGTGCCCAGTTTTGCCGTCCTCCAGTCATAAATATATAGAATCATATGGTTGTGGTGTGACATGCCTCCAGAACGCCCCAACATCTTAGGCGCATTACAAAGTGCCGTGGGTACCGCAAAACGCGTCTAGTTTTGGAGCGCGCCTGCTCATACATTGAGAGAACAGGGCCGTACATACATGTCGCTATATATACAGTTGTGCTAAATGTTTACATACCCCTCCAGAATTTGTGCCTTTTTGGCCTTTTTTCAGAGAATATGAAAATATGAATCATTACACAAAACCTTTTTTTCCACTCATGGTTAGTGGTTGGGTGAAGCCATTTATTGTCAAACTACTGTGTTTTCTCTTTTTAAATCATATTGACAACCAAAAATATCCAAATGACCCTGATCAAAAGTTCTCATACCCCAGTTCTTAATACCATGTATTGTCCCCTCTAGCATCAATGATGGCTTGAAGTCTTTTGTGGTAGCTGTGGATGAGGCTCTTTATTTTCTCAGATGGTAAAGCTGCCCATTCTTCTTGGCAAAAATCCTCCAGTTATTCTAAATTCCTGGGCTGTCTTGCATGAACTGCGCGCTTGAGATTTCCCCAGAGTGGCTCAATGATATTGAGGTCAGGAGACTGAGATGGCCACTCCAGAACCTTAATTTTGTTCTGCTGTAGCCAATGACAGGTCGACTTGGCCATATGTTTTGGATCGTTGTCATGTTGGAACGCCCAAGTACGTCCCATGCACAGCTTCCAGGCTGATGAGTGCAGATTTACCTCCAGTATTTGCTGATAACGTGCTGCATTCATCTTTCCTTCAACTTTGACCAAGTTTCTTGTGCCTTTGTAGCTCACACATCCCCAAAACATCAGCGATCCACCTCCGTGCTTTACAGTCGGAATGGTGTTCCTTTCATCATAGGCCTTGTTGACACCTCTCCAAATGTAACTTTTATGATTCTGGCCAAAAAGTTCGATTTTGGTCTCATTACTCCAAATGACCTTGTTCCAGAAGCTCAGCTTCTCTCCCTCTATCACATCCTGCTCTTCTATATCACAGAGCTCAGCTTCTCTCTCTATATATAACCTGCTCTTATATATCACAGAGCTCAGCTTCCCTTCCTCTATCACATCCTGCTCTTACATATCACATAGCTCAGCTTCTCTCCTCTATCACATCCTGCTCTTATATATCACAGAGCTCAGCTTCCCTTCCTCTATCACATCCAGCTCTTATATATCACAGAGCGCAGCTCCTCTCCCCTCTCCCTCTACACATCCTGCTCTTATATATCACAGAGCTCAGCTTATCTCCCTCTATCACATCCTGGTCTTATTTATCTCAGATCTCAGCTTCTCTCCCTCTATCACATCCTGCTGTTATATATCACAAAGCTCAGCTTCTCTCCCTCTATCACATCCTGCTCTTAATATATTACAGAGCTCAGCTTCTCTCCCTCTATCACATCCTGCTCTCAGATGGGGAGTAAAAACCTCCTGACAGGTTCTCTTTAAATAAGTGTCATGTAGTACCTCACTGTCTCTACAACATGGTTCCATGATTAGTATTTCTCAAGCAGTTCCTCGGGCTATAACAACTGAATACAGGGCTCCCATTGGTAGTTTACAAGAGCCTTCCCCATGCAGAAGGGTGGTCTACAGTGTCCTTACCTATAGTGCAAATAATTCACTACAAAACTTATGTTCATCTTTGTGATTTCCTTCAAAGCAATAGATCCCCGTGTGGAAGTGTTTGCTGACAGTTTATTATATCATTAAACTCAAACTAAATTTGAGCAAAAAAACTTTATTTTTCTAAATCAAAGGTAGCTTTTAGGGTGCTGTCCATGCAGTATCCATGTTTTTATGTCAGGCCTCTGCATGCAGTAGGGTGAAAGTACACAATGTATTGGACTCTGGCAGGTAATGGGGTCTAGACAGTGTCAGACTGCGGTGCCGGAGGCTCACCAGTGAAATTGATTCTTGGGGATTGCCATTGGAATTGATTCTTTTAGCTCACCCTATAGCTACTGTATATGACTCTTGCACTTCTTGCTTTCTGCCTCTTTTTCTCTGCCTTTCTCCCTAAGCAGCCCTATGCCTGATATACCTAGGGGCCTACCATGCCCAAGGCCTCACAGTGGGTTTCCCCTGCTGCTATGTTGGCCAGTCTGAGCCTGGGTCTAGAGATATGGTACCATATACACAAGAAGCCGTTCAGTCACTGTCAATGCAATAGCAAAATAGCCTGATAATAAGAGGCATCATTCACAAACTGCCTTTGGCTACTGTCAAGTTGACAACTGTGCGGTATCGGCTGCTTGATGGCCGCAACTCAACCACATCGTGGATGCAATGTGTAAACCCAGCTATGCAGTGACATAATTACCTGTCTTTCCTTTCAATGTAACATCTTTCCATTGGATAGAGAGAAGTAATGAGTAATCATAGCAGAGCAATGACAAACAGCAAATACATGAATTTTCAACATGCACATGATTACGGCTCAGTCATCATGCACATGTAGATAAAGGAAATGGCTCATCTAGTTACATATTATACAATACATTTATTAGCTGCAGTGTATTCTGTTGAGGTATTTCTTTAATCTGTCACTGAAAGCTTGTAAAATCTCATAGGAGTTTGGTTGGCAGCTGCTTATAGAATGTCTCTGTGCTCCAGCCAACAGCAGCGAAATACAGGCAGCTAATGGAGATATCCTTGCTGTACAAGTACATAACTCATGACTGTGAGTCATCAGTGCAAACTAGGTGAACAGGGATTATTAATCACAGCACACTGAGCCCAGTTTTGCACTTTTATGCAGGTACTAGTTATGACCACAGTTACATAATAACAAGGATACAGATCTGAACTAAATACAAATTGCATATATGACCTTACCAAGTCATGCAACAGCTATATCCATTTACCTCAAGCATTTCCTTACCAGTTTAAATTAACATAATCAAGACTGAATACAAAACTAGAACTTAGTACAATACATTATTTTCTTCCCGCTCGCCATAATAAAGGTTACCATGCTCCATTTCTAAACAGCAACCTGACCGTCAAGATATCTGAAGAAGGTATCTTGACAGATCCCACGATGGATACATAGGAAATGACAGTGAAATGTAGTCACTTTTATTGTATAAGCACATTCTATGCCAAACAAAGTAGTATGGTCGAGCGCAATATTTTGTCCGGCACAGAAAGCGCTTATGTTTAGTAATCAGAGCAAATGTAGTCCAAATGTGACTACATTGCACTGTTATTTCCTATGGATCCATTGCAGGATCCATTAGGATACCTTTTTCAGATATCCCAACATATACCTGCTTCCAGAACGCAGTGTGAGTCTAGCCTTAAAAGATTGTCATACAGTTGAATATACTATATTACACAATTAAAAAAATGTGCTATTAGATAACTTGAAAATAACTTTCCATTTTAAACCATTTAACACCTTACCCACATTTGATGTACCCTTAGGCAAAGTGTAGTACGAGAGCCATTATTGTACACTGTTCTGCAATATTTTACTATTGCAGAACACTGTTGCAGCCCCAAGTGTTAAAGTACCCTAAAGGGAATAAAAGTTTAAAATTAAAAAAATATGCAAGGCATCCCTATAGGTTCGATCTATTAAAATAACAATATTTATCCCTTGCATTGAAGACTGTAGAAATAAAAAAAAATACTGAACACCAACATGGCATTTTTTTGGCTGCTATGCGTCCTCAAAATATTGAACTAAAAAGCAATCAAAAAGTTTCATGAATTCCAAAATGGTGACTATAAAAACCATACTTCAGCCTTTAAAAAAATGAGCCTTCATTCAGGTTCATAGATGGAAAAATTAAGGCCGTGTTCACACGGCTTATTCCCGACGGATTTGTGAGCCGTATTGAGCTCACAAATCCGCCATGAATAAGGGGCGGGACGGGGCGGGGCCGGAGCGCGGCGGGGGCGCCGCTCTCGGCCCCATAGACAATGCATTATCTACGGCGCGTCCGCGCCGTAAATAATGTGCATGTCACTTTTTCCCCCCGCGGTGGATTCGCCGAGCGGGGAGGAGCGACGGATTCCACTGTTCTCTATGAGAGCAGTGGATTACCGTAATGACTCCGCCGGATTGGCGCCGTATTGAAGCGCAAATCCGGCGCGCAGTACGGCGCCAATCCGCGGCAAAATAAGCCGTGTGAACGAGGCCTTAAGGTACTAAAACATAACAAAAACTTGAATGTCCACCTAAGATGTGCAGTGCCATTGGCCACAGCATGAATTTTTTACATGGACAGTGAAGGAATTGCCGCTATTGTGCAGACCAGACAATAAGAACAAGAACATGAACAGTGGAAGAAGCATCTTCTCAGCAGCATAAGCATTATGTCTTGGGTGATTCAACGATAAAATTCAATATGTGTTTATTATTTAATCAATGAAATGAGTAAAGCTGACAAGTGTCTACCTTGCTTCTTCCACAAAATGCATACATGTTGGGATGAGCATACTGCTACAGGGCATCTGTCAGAACCCACTGGGGCATTATCTTCCAGGGGAACAAGGTATGTTAACATTTGTTATGTTAAAGCATAATCTTTTTTGGTTTCCTCAACGTCAGAATCTGGAAAATAGTAAAACTACCCCCATATAAATTAGAATGTCAGAGAATCCTGGCAGAATTGTTGGGACTGACTTGCAGTACCTTAAAGGAGTTTTCCCACTACAAAGATCATATCTCAAATGATGGGGACAGTAAAAATAAGCACTTTTGCAATAAGTTTGCATTACCTAAATCACTTAATATAGCCGATCTGAGCTTATCTGTGCGTCTGTAGCTATTTCTGCAGCAGCTGGACGGGACACACCCCCTTTTCTGTGATTGGCTGACATTTAATTCAGTCTGTTCGGACACGCCCCCTGGATGGGACACACCACCTACACTGTGGTTGGCTGCCTGCACTCTGTGCTTACGCCCCTCTGAGCTGTTGATATTGAAAGCAAAACGAACAGTCTGAGGTGATTGTGTGTGTATAATGAAGGCTGTCTCAGCTCCTCTCTATATGATGACTCTATGTAAAGGATCTGGATAATACTGAGTATCTGGCTGCCAGATTCACTCTCTTCTCATATAACACAGCCTTATACACTGCTCCCCCCCCATATAACATATAAGTGTGCTCTACCTCCTGTCTGACAACAGAGGGGGTGTGGGGTGTGAGCAGAGTGCATTCCTCACATTTGTTTCATCAGTTCAGGCTGCATGTATAGCTGCTTACAGCAATGCAGGGGTTCTGGTTACAAGGAGCTTGTGGAGCCTGGAAGGCAGGTGACAGCTCTGCAGCCATGAGAACATTGCAGGAGGGCTGCAAAGCTGTGACAGTCTTTCCCTTCTACTGCTAACACAGAATGATGATGTCACAACTCTTCAGTGAGGGGAGACACGTCTGCTGGCAGGAGAGACACTCCTACTGAGAGAAGAGAGTCTGCGAAAGCGTGTAATGATAAAACCCCTTTAACATTAGTGTTCTTCATTTCCAGTCCTCAAGGCCCATCTGCAGGTTATTTTTTATTTGGTTTATAGATGGTCAGTTGTCCACTTCTTTGGGAGAGCTTTCATTACTTAAACTAGCACAGGTATCAAGCTAACTGTTCTGTAGTTAACTTCTTCTCTACTAACCTTCTTGTGGATAGGAACAACATTTACTATTCTCCAATCATCAGGAACATTTCCTGTTAAAAGTAAGTGATTAAACAAATTAGGGAGACATGTCTGAAAACTGTCTTGGTCTAAGACTTTTCTTGTTGTCCATAGCAACCAATCAGCGTCCCCCCAAACATTTCATATAGAGCACTGAAAAAATGAAAGGGGCGCTCTGATTGGTTGCCATGGGCAACAAGAAAAGTCTTAGACCAACAAGACAGTTTTCAGACATGTCCCCCTTAGTATTTCAGCAATCATAATGACTTCCAACAACAAGCACCACAGAGAAGTACACCAGCAATCACATGAAATAACAATACAAAGCTTGTCAATAAAATGACTCACTGCTACATTATTTGGCAAACGAAAAGTTGGTGGATGAAGCAGGGCCGGGACAAGGCATTTTGGTGCCATAGGCAAGTAGGGCCAGTGGCGCCGCCCCCTCCCAAAAAAAATATATATATTTAATCCGCAGCCCTAACATAACACACATGCCTGCGTTCTCCCCAGCTAGGTATAATGAGAGTAAAAAACACAATTAAATTCCATCACACGACAGTGGAATATAGCCCCCCTCCTCTCACTATAGCCCCCCTCCTCTCACTATAGCCCCCCTCCTCTCACTATAGACCCCCTCTCTCACTATAGCCCTCCTCTCTCACTATGGCTCCACCCTCTCACTATGGCTCCCCCTTTCTCACTATGGCCCCCTCCCTCTATACCCCCCCTCCTTCTCACTATGGCTCCCCCCTCTTACTATGGCCTCCCCTTTCTCACTATGGCTCCCCCCTTTTCACTATAGCCCCACTTTCTCACTATAACCCCCACTTTCTCACTATAGCCTCCCTTCTCACTATGGCTCCCACTTTCTCACTATAGCTTCCCTTCTCACTATAGCCCCTCTTTCTCACTATACTCCCTCTTTCTCACTATAGCCTTCCCTTTCTCACTATAGCCTTCCCTTTCTCACTATAGCACCCCCTTTCTCACTATAGCCCCCACTTTCTCACCATAGCCCCCCCCTTTCTCACTATAGCCCCCCTTTCTCACTATAGCCCCCCTTTCTCACTATAACCCCCCTTCTCACTATAGCTCCCCCTTTCTCACTATAACCCCCACTTTCTCACTATAGCCCCCCCTTTCTCACTATAGCCCCCCCTTTCTCACTATAGCCCCCCCTTTCTCACTATAACCCCCACTTTCTCACTATAGCCCCCCTTTCTCACTATGGCCCCCCTTCTCACTATAACCCCCACTTTCTCACTATGGCCCCCTTCTCGCTATAACCCCCACTTTCTCACTATGGCCCCCCTTCTCACTATAACCCCCACTTTCTCACTATGGCCCCCCTTCTCACTATAACCTCCACTCTCTCACTATGGCCCCCCTTCTCACTATAACCCCCACTCTCTCACTATAGCCCCCCTTCTCGCTATAACCCCCACTCTCTCACTATAGCCCCCCTTCTCGCTATAACCCCCACTCTCTCACTAGGCCCCCCTTCTCGCTATAACCCCCACTCTCTCACTATGGCCCCCCTTCTCACTATAACCCCCACTCTCTCACTATGGCCGCCCACTTTCTCACTATGGCCCCCCCTTCTCACTATAACCCCCACTTTCTCACTATAACCCCCACTTTCTCACTATGGCCCCTCCACAAAACACTCACATGTCCTGGAGCACTCTGTGCTGTGTAGTGAGCCAAAACTCCGCCCACTCCTCCCTGCATGCAGCATCCTGTGACAGGAAGCTGTCAGAACAAGAGAGGATGACATAGAGAAGCATAGAGATGATGGGAGGGAGGTAGACTTACCTCTCCTATCATCCTCCATAACATAGTGCTGCTGCTCTTCATCCGACCCCCCCCCCCGGTCGCCGAGGAGGGAGGGGAGGTGCTAGGGGGGCGGGAAGAGATTAGCCTCAATCCCTCCTGCTGCAGGATGTAGGTGCTGGCAGCCTGGTTGTGACTAACAGCACCTGATATGTATGGAGCTGGCTCTGGCTCCTGAGCTGGCTCAATGCCCGTTCTGCACCCCCTAGAGGCAGGCAGAGGTAAGAGGTATGGCACCCTAGACTATCGCCTACCTCTGCCTAGCCATTATTCCGGCCCTGGGATGAAGACAGGTGCATGCTTTGGTGGCCATCAATGCGGGTACACTCCAGGAACAGGGAAGTAATAGTAATTACTGTCTCTAATGATATCCCTCAAAAGCTCACCCTATGACTACCCCTAACACTGAAACTATCCCTAATGTTAACCCTAAAGTCTTTCTCTCAAATATGTCCCTAAGCTGCAACTGACTCTAGTACAGCAAGTGATTTAAGAACTCAGTGAGTCTCAGGCAGAGTCCAACAGAAACTAGATAAACAACAAATCTATATTTCTCAATAATTACTAAGTCCAAAAATAGGTCAAATAAGACAAGAAACAAGATTTTTCGGCCTGACACATCTGAATTGACAATAGATAAGACAGAGCAGTCCCACACAACAGTAAGAGACAAGATTCATACCTCTATACTCCGCAATCACAACGATATTCTCAGCTGAGCTTTATAGAGTATGCTAATAAGCTCAGGTGAGCACCAAGGGCATCTGACAAGCAACGATCCTGAGCAGTCGCCATGCAATCACTCCAAACAAACACAGACAACAAGATAGACATAACACAGAAAATCCTCCTTTCCAAATAAGCTGGAGAAGACAAAATGGCGGGAGAGTTCCTGCCATTCATAATAAATAATAAATTTGAGTTCTTTAAAAAGTCTAGGCTAGATGTCATGCAAGTTCATCTAAAACATCAGCTCCCTAAAACACTGGAGCTGAACTTATTTGACAATTGTCTAGTGCCTTTAAGATGGCCCTTTAAATGGTGTCCACTGGGCAATCATTCCTACAATTTTATTCTACCCTTTTTAGTTCATTTTTTTAATGCTCCCCCATTTCCTTTAAATTAGTCTATATGTGTTTTTTATGTTATGGATGATTAGGTTATGTTCAAACAACAAAGCTTTATTGTCATTTTCACTTTTACCTATAGATGATACAATGAAATATTTCCAAAAAGACATGTAAAAGGACCCATTATTATGAACACAATAATAAACTCTTAGCAACAATAACACAGCATGGTGGTGAGCTTATCAAGAAATGGCTAATGTAAAATACAGGAAACAAATCAAAAGGAAACTCCTGCAGCGCATTTCAATAAAAAGCATGTGATAATTATATCATTTAAGACACTTTTTTATTATTGTCTGGTGTTTCTCAATGATTTATATGCAGTCTGGTTTTTAGCTGATATTAGTTTGGAGAAAGGAGACATTTTCTAGATATTATTTTATTACAACTGATTTTTTTGTTAGTTAGGTAAAAATAATTTAATTATCTTATTGCAATGTTATATTTTTGTGTCACATGTTTCCATACTGCGCTGTGCAGCGTCTTTGCAGCTTGCCCACTCAGAAAACCTTAGGGTGAATGCCTTTGTTGATTTAAAGGGCCAGCCTATGCCACCAAACTTTACGAGCTTATGGCTAGTGGCTTTATCCCCCCCTTTTGACCACTACTAGCTTGTTCTTGTGCTTCAAAGCACAACCTGTGCTGTGTAGACATAGCCTATATTTTTGAATAGTTCCTGCCAGCAGCAGAGAGGTAGGGGTTGCTATGGTTATTGCAAAAGAGGGTTAATGGTGAGGGAGAGGTGATAAGTTCACCCTAGTGTAATTAGTGGTGTGCTAGTTCTAGCTCTGGTCTGAGTGATTGCAGACTAGATGAAGGGTGTGATTTGACCATTTTCAGCCTTGGATCCTGTTAGACTGCAACTGTCAGACCCAGTTCTATTTCCCAGCCACAGATCCTCTAAGAATATTAAACTTGGAATTCTTTAGAGTGAAACTGCAGCAAGATAGTTTGGAGTCATCCACCGTTTTAGAAGCAGTGCAACGACTGTCCCTTGCTGGCCTGCTGCTCAGATGATGTCCAGAATGTTGCCTCTGGCCTGGTTCACCTAACCCATATCCAGTTCTCCTGGGGTAAGAAGATTTCTTGTTAGACATAATGCTGGGTCAAAGAAAGTTGTCGACTCCAGTTCTCATCGGGTTATATTCTGTAAGCTCCTAGTAGTTACAACCCGGAACTGCAAAGTGTGGATTATTGGGATGATATCCTGCTGCTGGTGCAAGCTAAAGATTAGAAAAGACAGTGTAACATGAAGGAGTGGATTCCCTGTGTTAATCATCTTGCTGTAAAATAAAAGCACGTCACTTGTTTTCAACGTTAAACCTTTGCTGTGTGCTATTCTGCGTACTGCACCTCATATCTGGGGCACCTCACCGCAACATCACACAAGGCCAAGAGAGTATTACAACCACCATCAGATTGTGCCCTGGGGGGGGGAGTACACCAAGTACACTAAGCCGCAGGTCTCCCTCTTCTCTGTAATGTGTGCCAGAGTGGTATGAGGGGTATGGTGAACAATGCCACCATGACGTTGACTACTACTCCCATCCTCTCCTCTGCTTGCACCCTGGCCGCCTATTACACATATGTAACATTTTGGTGAAATCAAATTACACAGTTTGATGTATTCATAAGAAATGAATACTAGAAATGAATACTAGAAAGCCAGTGATAAATTAATATGTTGATTGAGTCATAAAAAGTCTGATAAAAGGTCAGATGATTACTTCACCAGTCAACATCTTCTTAAGAATTTGGCAGAAGTTACCGAATTCCTTTTTGCAAGGATAGGGTAAGCACGGGCAGTGTCAAGGCCCCCTGGTTTTCAACAAGGACAACCATAAAGCCATAAGTGATAAATTAATAACAAACTAAAACCACATAATTTTTTAAATGTCCCCTTCACAATAAAAATGTGAATTAGAAATAGTATAAAGACTAGGCACATACAAAAAATTACCCAGTAATAGGAGCCCACCTTACAGATATATATAGGACAAAATGTGAAATAGAGAACACTGTCTGCAGATTTCTAAAATCCCAGAAAAATAAAAAAAAGAACCTAGGAAAGCTTTCATCTGTGTTTGATGTGTAAAGCATAAAAAGAGCTGAAATATAAAAGAGGCTGAAAATGGAATACAAACATTTATACTGAAATGGATTTTGCCACCTGTGTTACTTATATATCTAAATGAACATGTGGACAGCCAGGCAGGTAAGTAGCATCAGAACCCTGCAAAAAGGTCACCCACAGTGTATCAGCACCTTGTGATAAGAGACAATAAAAATCAAGCTGGCACCATCTTTTATCTTTCTCATAGAAATTGTGACTGCATTAAGAAAAAATTAACTAAACAAAATTATTTTTGAGATAAATGTGTTTTAAAATAAAACCCTGCTATAGTCAAAGTTTGATACAACATCTATTTATTTTTTTATTCACTTTTTACTAAAAATTACATATGTATTTTGGTGAACTTTTTTTTTAGGAATAAGGTATATATTTTTGGGGGGTAATTGATGGACAATCACGAGACCAGGACCTGGTTATGACTACACTAAGGAAAGATGAAATTAACGGTAGGGCAGTATGATCGTGGGACTAGAGCCTTTGTGTGAATAATTAAGAATGGATAATCTATGATTGGCTTTCTAATATCATTTAATTTTTTTTCTGAACGAATCAAGATTTATCTTTTGAGTCCTTTGTAACAGGCAAATCAGAAAACGAGAACACATTGAGGCACACTTATGCCAATGTACTAGAATTCTGAGGTACATGCTTCATAACACAGTTATTATGTGTTTTAAACAGTTTTTAGACACTTCTGCGCCTTATTTGATAAAAGGGGTATTACCTCACAGAAAAGGTGTCACTTCGTGGAAGCTGGTGTGGTTCCATGTGCCAAAAAACTTGGTCAAAATATAGTCACGATAGATGTAAATTATAAATGGTGTAAGGGTACATAGAAGTGTCTAAGCATGTGTCATATTTATAGTAGATTGATAAATCTGGTGCATTTTAGACTGTCTAGTTTAAGTTTGAGCATGTCCCCATGGTCCAGATTTTCACTCGGTTTTACAGACATTTTTCGGTTTTGAAAGTCGTTTGTAAACTGGGTGTTAACCTTTTACATGGATTTCAATGGAAAATCCATACAGCGGTCCACACTGCACGGATTATCCACCGGACAGATTTTTAGACCGCCAGTGGTCCGAAAAACATAGAACATGTTCATTCTTCCGCCTGTTTTTTGAGCGGAACATGAACATGTCGGCACAAAGGGGGACAAACCACGGACAAAAGCCGTCTCCCTGCGTGCCGTGTACACAGCCCCTAAACAGCAAATACCTTCCAAGGCTATCTCTACACAGCACTAGTTTCTGGACGGATTTTTACCGAACTCAGTATCTAGAATCCGCTGAAAATCCAACTGTAACCAGTGTCCTGTAGAGCTCAATAGAAAATCTGTGCTGTAGTCAACACAGCATGAATTTTCTGCTTTCGGACTTGTAAACCACCGGCCCTTGGCCAGAAGATTGAACGTGTTCTATTTTCTGGTGGATTCCTGTAGGATTCCTGTTCAGTCAATGTACTGGGCTTTCGGAAAATCAGAAAACTGACCATGGTTTTTGGCGCAAATCCATGATGCTAAAATCCGTACAATTTTTTAATAAGGTAATTTTTTGAAGCTTTTTGACATAGTCTAAGGGCCGTTTTTATCTATATGACCATTGAACTTGACTTCTTTTTATAAAATTGGCCATAAAGACTACACTGTTTCTTTGATATTCTGAAGAAATGAAAAATCTTTGTAAGGGAAGCAGATAACTGCTGATTTAGCTTCTATTGGAGGTGACTGATAATTAATATTGCCCACTATGTAGGAGGCATTGATCTTAAAGGCCAGGACGACCAATCAATTACGTTGACGTTTCAGGGCCGCCATGCTCAAACGTACAGTTAATAGGGACCTGCCTCATTCACTGAGCCATGATTTATCACAGGGTGGAGTCCTGTCAGCTTCTAAAATGCCAACATGAACTGATAAAAAATCAACATAAACAGTAAGAGCCATGGAAAAGGTTATAGCAGCAAAAATGGGGACAAACGTTAGAAATAGCAGTAGCTACAAGGCCTGGACAGCCCATGGTGCAAATGTAAACTTTGGGAATACAACTAGGTTAACCTCAGTAGTAGCAAGTTTTGGCATTATGGAGACCACTATCGATAAGTACAGGAAAGTTCCATTCAAGATATTGTCAGGTATGCAGGAAATGGCACTTGTTCTATAAATTCGGTGGTGCGCTGGCCCTTTTTTTTGCGCAATACATTTCTGGAGCACTTGAGGTACCGCCACTGGATGGACCAGGTGGTAGGTGCGCCTATAACCATTGCTACAGGACATTTAACATGAGGATCACGATTGCGGTCCAAGGCGGCCAAGATGCTTCGTGGTATTCATATCCCTGTTGGAATGTTATTGTGACCTTTATAATAGGGGGAAAAGGATTAATGAACAATTTATGTTTCCAAGATAATTAGTCGAAGGATTTTTTTAGTGGAAAAAATTTTAAGGAAAAATGTATTGCATAAGGACTTATAAAATAATTGTTTTAACAGTGATTAAATGATAAAGATTAAATGTCATAACAGATTTTAAGCGATTATGATTGGTGTTTTTATATATTATTTTTATCTGATAATAATTGCGTGGGTGGCCTTATCATGGCTTTTTGGTATGCCTTAATATTAGGAAAGGATGAAAACTTGATCGAGAGAATGTTATTGCCTGTTATGTGGTTTAGAATATTCTTGTTTGGAATGTTTTATAAACTTGTTCCCTGATATTTTAACAAATCCAAACTTTTAGAAATGGTAAATTTTATGTAACTGTAACCTAATTCGATGCGGGGAATGGGATACCATATTCATTTAGTTGTTTATCATTCCTGAAAGACTAGTTGGTATTAATCTGCCCCAACTCGCATTTGTTCAGATTTGATATGTTGTTTTTAAAATTGCTACAATTGACCCCAAGTTTGGACATCTGTTTAGGGCAAACCCCGTTTATATAAAAACGTGGGGAAAAAATAGGAAAACGCCTTTTCATCAGATTTGGCCCTACACGATTTCCAGACAAAAAATCCTTCGGACTAAAAGTAATGGGACCAAAACCTTGTCTTGTGCAAAACTGTTTCCCGCTTTTTTAAAGGTTCAACAATTAAAAACCCCCATCGGGATATGATAACCATTAAAGGATCTTTAGTTGCACTGCAACAAAAGTAATCTCTGTTAAAATTTGGGCCCTGTAGCAAATGGTTTTGGACAGACCGCGCCCAGTGGATCGGATAGGGGAAATAAAGTGCTATTAGTTTTTTAAAAAAAAAAAATTGCTTTAGAGTACCAAAAAAATTTGGTGAAAAAACGGTAGCAAAAAAATTTCAAGAAAAATTCCAAAATCTGTGTTTAGTTGGTGTGTCTTGAAACAAGTGAACATTCGATATATGCCAAAATAAAAATAGGTTATCAGAGGGAGGCGTATTGGATTGCCTGGATACAAATTGCCCGGGGTTTTAAAAAAGGGTTTTTTGGTTGTTGTTTTTTTAACTTTTCACTTATTTTAATGTGCCAACCTTTTTCTGTCCCCTAAGCTTTGGTTTTTTATATTTTTTTGTGGTTAGTTTTGTTTTTTTTGTTTCGGGGGCTGGGAACCTGTGTAAATCGGTCAGTGTGGGGAGACGTCCTTTCAAACGCCGTTGGGGGCGTTTTTCCGAAAAAGCCGATTCGGCGGATGGGGCCGCCTGCCCGACGGGCCCATAGACTTTGGGCTTCAACCCTCCAAAACCGGGGGCAACCAAATTCCAGTTTTCATAGTTTTTCAGCGGTGCGTCAAAACAGTCAGCCCCAATTTTAAAAAAGAAGAAAGTTCAATTTTTGCAAAAACCCGGGGGAGTTTTTGTTTAATGGGGGCTTTCGGCCCCCCAAGCTGGGGGGTTGGTGCCTGCTTATATACGGCTGTTTGTTTTTGGTTTTTTTAAAAACTTTGCGACATAGCCTGGGGCCATTCTCTGAAAAAAAGCTTTTTTTTTTTTTGAAAAACGGGCCCAAAATTTTTTTTTTAAGCCGGGGAAAAAGAACTGAAACGGGGTAATGGGGGGGCCGCAGAATAAGAGAAAATTTTTTTTTAAGGCGTAAGCCGCAAAAATTAAAATTTTGCCCCCCCTTAAGAAGGACTTTTTCCATTAAAAGGAGAAAAGACCCCAATCATTTTGGCCTTTTTCTGGTCGCAAAGGGGCTTCGGGTTAAAGGGGTCCCCCTGGGGCCACGCGGGCCCGGGGGTTTTTTACCCGGGGGTAGGAAGGCAGGGCTGGATGCCGGCCTGGTGATCGGTTTTGGCGAAAAAGTCAGGTCCCCGACGGTAAAGATTATTAGCGGGGGAAAATGGGGCAAAATCGGAAAAAAACAGGGGAGGTGCGAGGAAAGGGGGTTTAAGCAAAAAATCTTTGGAAAAAAGGGGTAAACGCTCAGGGTTCGCAAAAAGGCCCGGGAACCCCCAAAAGACTAGAGTACAGGGAGGGGGTCCTTAAGCAGGGTCACAGGTCCCCCAGGGGGCGGCACGGGGCTATAAAAATCAGCGGGGCCCTGGTGGGGGCGGGGGTGGGGGCCCCCCAATTTTTTGGGGGCGCACACAGCTGGGGAAGCAAGAGGAGGAACGCCAGGGTGGGCTGGTAGAGCGTGGCAGCAGGGACCGGGCCCCAGCGGACCCGAAAAGGGGCGGCCTCGCGTCCAAGGCCGGGCCCGGGCTGGTTTTACTTTAAATGGTTGGTTTTGGCTTTGGGAAAGGGGGGGGGGTTTGGAAAGAACTTTATTTGATACGGATGAATTTTAAAGGATCATAGAGGATAAAAAATTTTAAAGTTGAAAAATGTATTGCATTGCTACTTAGTAAAAAAAGACTTAACAGTGATAAAAGTTGAGAAAGAATTTAAAAAATTGCATTAACAGTATTTTTAAGCGTAATTAATTGAAGTGTGTTTTTAGTATTTTAATATTTTTATCTGATAAGTAATTTCATGCTGTGATGGTGGCTACTTACCAGTGCTACAGTGGACATGCCTTGTATGATCTGGAAAAGGTAGAAAGGGGAAAGCCATAGGTTAATTTGAACCTTGTTATGCTGCATTATTTTTTTTCTTGGTAAACTCAATTGTTATAAAATTTTCTGAGTATAATCAAAATGCACCCTTTGAAGAAAATGGTAAATGTTATACTGTATCTGCTGTCCATAGTCATTCTGGAAATGAGGAGAATTCCAGGTACCAGCCATACTTATAGCATTGTAATGAAAAGTAACTAGTTGGTATTTATTCTTCATTTCTTTATTTTCAGAAAACACAGCTTGGTAGTAGAGAAAGAGCCTGCCTAAGGGGCTGTCCACATGGAAAAGTTTTCAGTCGGTTTTTCAGAAGGTTTTGGCAATTGAAAACCGACTGTCAACCATCTCCATAGACGTCCATAGAAAATCTGAGCTGTAGTCTACACAGCTCGGATTTGTTGACGTCCGGATTTCCCCAAAAAAGTAAAATAAAACGTGGAATATCTACATTCTTCTGTCTGGTTGTTGGGCGGAAAATGTACTGTTCAATGGTTAAGGGGAATGGGCGACAGAATCGTCCCCCTTATACGATCAAAAGGCGATAAAGTATCAGTCGAATTCTTTAATCAGAATCCTACTGGCATTTTGTTACTGCCATGTGGACATACACTAAGAACCCGTCCCCACCGCAAGGTTTTCAGACGGATTTACAGACAGTTTTCGGATTTGAAAACCGTCTGTAATCCGACTGTCAACCCTTTACATAGTCTGTTCGGTAATTCACACTGCAGGAATTTTCTGCCAGACTTTTTTTACACCGCTGGTGTAAACTTAGAGCATGTTCATTCTTCTGCGAGGTTTTTGGGCAGAACATGAACATAAATGTGAAAGGGGACGGCTGAATCTGCAAACCGCGGACAGAAGCCACTCCCCCCCCTTTACACGCAAATAAAAGACAAGATACCGTGCGGATAATCCAGACTGCATGCCATCTATAGTCTTGCTGTCTTCTTTTAGGCCAGACAACAATGGGTAGATTAAATGTGTGACCCCCACAAACGTTGGGTTGATGTCCTCAACTTGGTATAACCTAAATTGAGTCAAGGGTGTTCTCCGTATCATTCCAGGATATTCACCATGAAATTCCTGCTATTTTTTTGTAAACTTTTATGTAAACTTATGGAGAGACTCTTAATAAAGAGATGGACAATTTAATCTTCTCCGAGCACAAATTTAATGTATTATTAATGAATAATTTTGCAGTAAGAGATGCAAAAGATTATTGGCCTGCTATGCTGAAATTGTAGGCTGAGAAACAAACACTTTATTATACTGTAGTGTGATTATTGCAAAGAAACCTTTTAATTTCTATAAACACATATTTAATAACAGTTCCAGACACAAATAAGAGTTTTTTATATTGCAGTGCAATGGTTTCCACTCAATCACCGACCATGTTATTCTGGCCTGAATGGAGGAAACCAAAATATCTAAAATTTGTAAATATGCACAATGTTGGTTTTCTGGGCTTTTAAGTCTTTTTAGTAATTACGGAACCATGTGCATTGACTGGACTTTTGGAAATGCACACTTCATTGTCCACAAATATTTTTCTGTTTTTCAAGAAAACCCCTTATTATACAGATGACTAAGTTATAATATTTTGACAACTGAAGTTCTAGACCATCCTCTGAAACTTTATATTATGAATTTAGTTCTATTGCTGTTAAGAGTTGTGCCATGGCCCATTCCTTCGGACTTAGTCACACTTCACTGATCACAACCCTCTTAGCTGGCTGCATAGGGTGGCCGGCAATAATGGCAGACTGCCATCGTAGAGCCTGGCTTTGCAGCAGTATGTCTTCCCCATTCACCATAAAAAGGGAAGTGCTCATGGGAATTCAGATGGGTTGTCTCACCAGGGGAAACAACAATGATGGGCTTGTAAAATGACCTGTAAGTTAATTTCACATTCCATATCATAAATGGAGAGGTGTAAGGAAAATGAGTTTCTGAGGTTACATTTTTTTATTGAAATTTACTTAATTGTTTCGTATATTAATAATGTGTGATGTATCATGTCTTTGTATGGAAATGTTGCATTAAATACTTTGAGGGGGCGTTAAATATGCACAGTCCCTTAGTGAGTTCTTCTGGCAGCTATGACAATTAGCTCGGACGTGTTAATTGCAGGAGAAAGTTGGAGAAAGGTAAACTCAAGCCAGACTATATGTCAATGACTTTGATAGTTGTGAACATGGCATAGGTCAAAGGAAAAAATTATACATCAAACAAATCTTGGCCATAATCAATGTTTCTCATAACTTACTTATGAGATTATGGCCCCAAAAGCCAGATGCTCCTCCTATCTTGTACATGAGAATTTTCAGATTTAGGAAACCACAGAGATAGAAATTGGCCCAAATTATGATTCTGCCATATTCATATTTGGTATACCAGGGTTGGTAAATTCATACTTGGGAACTTGGCAGTCATGATATCTGGCTAAGTGATTCCTATGAGGAGTTATGACTGGAAATTATGACTTTCTTAGTGTCCTCTGCATGTAATTATCCAGCCCTTCTGTGACATAAGCAGGGTGAGGGGCTGTATTTTTTTTTTTCCATAAAGCACCTTGGGTTGTCAAAGATCCTTGTCTACTCCAGTAGTTAGCAACAAGTGTAGGTCTGTCCGATTCTTTTTAGCTGTACCCCTCAGCCCAGATTCTTAATCCATTGAATTTGAAAAGATGTTTTTTGTATTTTATCCCTTTTTTGTTTATTTACTCTTCTGCACATTCTTGTGTATGTCAATTATTTTGTAATTTTTATAACTAAACACTATACCTGTATATTAAAGCGTACATTTTTAATAGTTTTGCCTTGTTGCCCTAACAAACCCATAGATCTTTAAAGAGTTAACATATAGTCCTTTTTTAAGGTGCTGACAGTGTGTGTTGTTGAGGGTGTTGACCGTGCTCACAGTGAAGGTGGAGTGGTAGATGAGTGTGAGCTGTTTTGGCCTAGTGTATGCCTGGGTTGCCCCCAAGTGGCGCAGAAGGAGGTGAGGTCTGAGATGTGTGTCTGAGCTGGATTGTGCCCTAGAAACCCCTCTGCTTGTGACTTCCCCTTTCCCTTATGCATAACTGGGGTCTAATTATGTCTCCTTTATTGTGTGCTTCTGTGCCCTTGATATTCTCCCCTTCATCCACCCAGTTCCGGACAGGCAAAAATTGTTGTTTGCAAGAATTCAAAGCATGGAAACCCAAATAGTTTTCTAAGATGCTGTAACACCAATACATCATAGATTAGGTGAGGCATCATTAGGGTATGCCAAAGCAAGAGCTCTGAAATTTTGTAACTGATAGTGAAGTAATAGAAGTGATGACATTAGGGATGTAGAGTTAGACCTGTACTGAAGGTCTGTAGAGTCTCTGTGTAACAGGCCATGAATCCAGCTGTTAGAATCTCTGCAAATATTGCTGTGCTTTGAATTCAGTTAGAGACAAATTTTGGGCCACCAAACAGCAGGAAAATAGGGCAACTAATTGGAAGCCTGCCAATCAGACAAAATAAATAATTCTTCTTTGGGAACAAAGAGGAAGGTATTTTAAAATTGAACGTTAATAACCCCTCTTTCCTCCATATAGTTGTCATCAGGGAAGAGTCAGGTTGCCTCCACAAACATTAGATAGTTGAACGATCCTGCTGCAATTGGTTGTTTTCAGCTGATATTCATCTACTGTGTTTTGGAACTTCAAGTCATCTCTATTGTCATCCTTTCTGTAACACAAAATCCTATTTTTAATCTTAACGATATATCACCCCCTGTTCAATATCTTTGAGTAACATCTCTTTGTCACTTCTCACAAAATAGCATACATGTACATAGAATGCCTTTAAATAAGGCAAACTGCTATACAGAAGCGAAGCCAATTAGACAATGCAAATGAATTGAATTGCTTCACATAGTGATTGCTGTTCCCAATTGGGTCTCTTCTGGGTCTCTTCCCAAGTGTGTCCCCACTGCAATGGTTTTTGGACGGTTTTTCAGGTGGTTTGCGGTTTTGCAGACCGCCTGAAAAACCGGCCGAAAATGAGCACAACGGGGCTCTATGGAAAACCCGTGCAGCAGTCCCCACTGCACGGGTTTTCTGCCCGGCGGTTTTTCCGCCTGCGGGCCGCCCGCAGTACATTCACATACACGTTCTTAAGTCCGGTTTTTTGGACGGAATCTGTGCATGTGAATGCGAAGGGGGAGGGCTTTAGGCTGTGTTCACACGGCTTATTTAAGCCGTAATTGCGGGCCGGATCCCGCCCGCAATACGGCTTGAATAAGGGGCGGGGCCACGGCGGGGGAGCTGCTCGCCGGCCCCATAGACAATGCATGATTTATGGCGCGTACGCGCCGTAAATAATGTGCATGTCACTTTCTCCCCCCGCGGCGGATCCGCCGAGCGGGGAGGAGCGACGGAATCTACAGTTCTCTATGAGAACTGTAGATTACCGTAATGACAGGGATGGATTGGAGCCGTACTGAAGCGCAAATCCGGCGCGCAGTACGACTCCAATCCGTCCCAGAATAAGCCATGTGAACATGGCCTTACTCCGCTCATCGCGTAGAAAAGCCGCCCCCCTCCCCCCCACGGCCGTGGGGACAGCTGCAAAACAGGAAAGAAGCCGGCAAGATAAACCGACTGGTATTTGTCCCTTACTGTGTGAACCCACCCTTACTAGACCAATGCAAGCTGTTTTTCTTCTTTCTCCAGAAATGCTCTAGCACAGCGATCTCAACTCCAGTCCTCAAGACCCACCAACAGGCCAAGTTTTCAGGATTTCCTCAGTATTGCACATGTGATATAATTATTGTCCATGCATTCTGTTGGAGATCCTGACACAGGTGATATAATTATTGTCGGTGCTTTCTGTGGGAGATCCTGAAAACATGACCTATTGGTGGGTCCTGAGGACTGGAGTTCAGAAACACTGCTCTAGCACCATACTCTATTTAATGTTCCTTGCTTTAGCAATAAAGTGTAATGACGCTTGTAGACTCCAGACTAAAACAGAACTAAATAGGGCAATCAAACAGAAGTTGCATGCAATAATAATACAAAGCGTGTATCAACTAAAAAAGTGAGTTAAATCCGTAAGTAATAAATAATAAACCTGTCCCTAACATCTGACCCCGACACCAAGACCCTTTTAACATTATTCCATAAGTTTTAAAATACTTTGACACAGCAAGTTGCTCTTTAGGTGGAGAACAGCAGAAAAGTATACAAGGCAAAAACTAAACTTCTTAAAGCGGTTTTACCATGTAGGCATTTCATTTCCTTTTGTCCTCTCTTCAGCTTTCAGTGTGTTTGTTTGAACTGCATATCATGTGACTCAGCAGGCTTGACATCACCATGCCTTTCCCCCAGTGTGCTTACTCTAGTAAAACAAAGGTCTGTTTATGTAAAGAGCTGTGACTAGCTAAAATGGAGCTGAGTGGTTAGCACTTCTGTCTTTCAGCATAGGGGTTATATATTCAAATCCCTGCATGAAGTGGATTTTTCTTCTCAATGCAAATACCTGACTGAGGTTTTTTTGCACTGTTTGACTAATTATTCAGGAGTACAGAGGACAGGAATAGAATGGCAGCACCTGGGGTTGAACTCAGCAGTGAGTGTGTGTGATTAGGCAGGGAATAGCCTGGCAGTATCTGAGAGATGATGTCTGAGAATGTGTGGCCAAGACTGAGGAGTTTTTGTCATTGGTCGTATGCCCTAGAAACAAGCTGTACACTATGGATCACTAAGGGTGCAGCTAAAACAAAAATGGCACAGAATTTTAATAATGATAAGTGTACGCAAATTTCTCTTGGTTATGGACCACCTTTTCCTGCTCTCTTATCTAATTGCTCCAAGCTGTCGTCTGACCATGGTAAGTCACTCCCTACTGAGTTATCTGTAGCACAGAAGTTTGTTTACCTAAATTAATGACAAGTTTTCACCCTTGAAGCTATGTAGCTTTGTGAATTACAAATTTTACTAGAAATTGAAGAAAAAATAGAGGTGGCACACAATAGTGAAGTCTGTACAAACAGTCAAAGGAGTATCTCAGAAAAATAGGTGTGCTCACCTGAATGAGTTGTGCTAATAATGTAGAGGCACAACTTTCGTAGTCACTTATGGGGCTCTCCGTCCGAGCCCATTACACGGCAGTCGCAAGTCTCCTGATCCAAAGCGATACTCGGGAAGCGATGGATGAGAAGTAGGAACACGAGGAAGAAAAAGTCGGCCCGGCGCTCATGGCAGGAATGTCCGCAAAGAATGCAGCAAATTGATTATGATAAAATGTGTATTTATTTTTAAAAATGTAAAGGAGTGTGGCCTTCACAAAATTAAAAACACACTAAAACAATAAAAGACTTCACGCGTTTCACACCGTATACCGGCGCTTCCTCAGAAGTCAAGATATGATACTATGAATCTAGAGTATACAAATAATGGGGGATTTAGTTAGAACTAAATAAACCATATATAAAAAGAGATGTCCCAGAATCTTGCAAAAGTCTGGAATTTATTCTTGGTGCATCTAATAGACCAGGTCTTCTTCATCATGCATAACATGCAGCCATGTTACAATCAGAAATATAAATTTCACAGGATTCCTGTAGAATGAACTTGGTGGTTGTCATAAACACATACCATTTTTGAAAAGTCTTTTAACATAAATAGTAATACAACAATCAATAATTTATTAACATACTTTCAGAAAATATACCAATATGATATAAAAAAAATCTATAACATCCAAGAGATCTAGCCAGTGTTGGACTGGGGTACCTAGGGCCCACCAGTGCAACTTCATTCTAGGTCCTACCAGTGGAGTGGATTCTGAGGGCCCACCCTACAGCTACTATACATGCCTCTTATTCACTGCTTCTTGCTTTTTGCCTCTTTCTCTCTGCCATTCTGCCTCTCCCAAAGATGTATATGCAGTTTAAAAGAAACTTTGGGTCTGCCAAGTTCAAGGGCCCACCGAGGGTTTCCCCTGTGGGCCAGTCCAGGCCTAGATCTGGCATCGATTAGCACTGGGGTGTGCAGCCTTGGTGGACATGGATCAAATAAGGAAGTGTAAGGATTTCTCAATCATCACCAAACAAAGACTGATCACTGCCATACTGCGACATATGTTTGTGAGACATGGACATAAAAGAAGAAAAATCTATAAATTTGAGCTGTGGTGCTGAAGAAGGCTTCTTCAAATACCATGGACAGCTAGGATCACTAACACAAGTTATTTTCATTGTATAAACCAAGAATTGTCTCTGGAAGGCAAAATCACCAGATCTGTTTTGGTCATGTGATGGGGTGTGAATTCAATAGAAAGGGAGATGCTCCTCCAAAGCCTCATTGCTTGATACCATCAAAAATGATTTGGAAATGACCATCAATCAATTGAAAAAATCTGTGTAAAATAGAGAAGCATAGAAAGAGCTGAGCTAAAGAGTATCCAAGGGTTGGACACGACTAAATGGAAAAAGAGTAAAAAAACACTAGAAAACGAAAAAATTCCAAATCATTATTTTATTAGCATATTTTTGGCTCAAAATTTGTTTCGGGTTTTGAGCATGAGACAAAAAAGTTCAGGGTTTACTAAAATGAATGGCCTCCAGTGTATGAACCATACATTTATAAGAAAACACTTTAGTTGTATGTATACATTCTCCACCCTAAACATCTATACATACTAATTTCAATGGGGAGAGGGGAATTGGTTGCTGTTATGACAAAAAAAAGTATTGGACTTGTAGAAATTGAAGATGCCTAATCCTTTTTATTCTGCATGCGCCAGGCTATCCCACTGAAACTGGTGGGTTTGGCCAACGTTAATGTGAATGGTCAGCTGAAAAGCTAATGTAATGTTTTACATTTCTTTCTGCCATCCACTGCCTATCAAATACAACACAATTCTACTGCAGGCTGTTTTTAAACCTTCACCTTTCATTATGTTCTATTAGGTGACCAGACAGAACAGTGGCCATTGACTTCACATAAACTCAGGGAGTATGAATACATACAGTAGATTCTTTATCTGAACTTGGTGATGTATGACAATTTGATAACTACAAGCTACGATAAGCTGCAGTCTCTTATCTAATCAACATATTCATTAGAACATCTTGTCTCTGAAACTCAGGCTATCTGGAGGCATCCTCTTTTAATCTAAACGAATGCCGATATACTGTAAGAAAGAAACATTACCCTGGGCACAATGTTGTTCTTTTCTTAAGATGGAAGTGATAATACCAGTTCATAAAATGTCATAACTGTAAAATGTTACAGGATATTCAAAATCTTAAGCCATATGGACTGGGAATGTAGAACTGAATAAAAGGAACACATACAAGACTCAAAATTTAATGTGTGGAATTAAAGTACCTTAAAGGGGTTTTGCCACGAAGTAAAATTGATGTGGGAAGCTTGCAAATGAAACAATAAACAGTTTCACCATTCATTATTATCAAAAATTCTGCACCGTTTTTGTTTGCTCCAGCTCCTTTAGTGATCCATTGTTTACAGCTCATCTCCAGGGGATACGACCAGGGCTGAGAGCTTCTCAGTCCTGGTTGCACATTCTCAGACATCACTTCTTCTCTCAGCCAGCTACTAAATATTCAAACCCCAGGTGCTGCCATTCTACTCCCGTCCTCTGTGTTCCTTAGTAATTAGTCAAATAGTGCAAATAAATAAAAAGAAACCTCAATAAGGTATGTGCATTGATAAAGAGAAAAAAAACAACACAGGTTTGGTTCCTTCAGGGATTTGAACCTAGGACCCTTGTGCCTGGAGGCAAAAACTTTACCTCTAAGCTACTCACAATGCTTTACATAAACAGACCTTTCTTTGACTAGAGAGAGGAAAGGCCTGGTGATGTCATCCTGCTGGGTCACATGATATGCAATTCATATAAATCATACACGCCCCCTTCTGAGCACACAGAGCTGAAGAGTTGGATGCAGGAGGTATGAAATGAGATCGTGGCAAAACCCCTTTAATATGTGTAAGATAAAAATGTATCCATAGGCAACCCTCTCCTCCCTGCAGTACTCTGACTGCAAAGAGAGTGAAATGGGGTAACTACCTAACCACGCAAGAACCCAACTCTCACTGTGTGTTGGATTCCTTAGACACCAAGTCATAGGAAAGATATAATGTTTGCAATATTATGTCGGTCCTAATCAATGCCTTTTTTTGCAGCGAATTTTGAACTTTGGGCACTGTGTTATTTCATTGCACTGTTTTTGAAATTTCAGGGGTAGATTGACATCACAAAGGCAGGGATTTCTATTCTGATGTGTCATGGCTGCTTCAGGTTGTAAGGTGCAAGTCCTGTAGACAAAGATGACTGCCAACTGAAAGACCAGGTGATTCAGCCGTGGGCAAGTCCCCATGCTTCCATAAAACGGTCAGTTTCTCTCCATGTTTCATGTAATATGTTCGGTGCAGAGAGAAAACAGCGTCCCTGTGTGGTGAGCTGCCATTGACACAGTAGTTTGTAGTGAAAGACGGACAACTAAGAGTTGATGTTGGGCCAACAAGAACTGTAAATAAAACCAGGGCTGTGGAGTCGGCAAGCCGAAACCCCGACTCCGGCTCCTCAATTTCCTAAACTTCCGACTCCAACTCCCGACTCATGACTCCCTCATACACGGCGCATGTTTAAGCGATAACTTTACTGTAGTAAAATCAGGCTCTTTATCACCTTATGATGCGATAAATAAGCTATTTAGGTAGAACAGACACCAAGAAGCAAAATGGTAACAATGTTTTCATCTTTTGAACACTTGTGGGTAGAGATGAAGAAAAAGCTGTATTTGTATCCAAGTCCAGTCTGCACCAACATTGGGAATGTGTAGAAGAGACCTGGGAACAGATTTTGGTCAAGATATGCTTGAATCTGATTCAGAGCCCAGAAGGATTCAGGCAGTATTGAACACCAAAAGGTGGATTTCCGAAATACGACCAAAATCATAAAAATTAACATTGTGATTTTTAGGAGCAAAACAGTAATAATGCAGTTACAGGAAAGAATCCGCAGAACTAAGCAGATGCTAAATACTTTCAAGTCAAATGTATGTATAAGATATAAGATGACTGTATATAAAATTACAGTAGCCTCATGTACAAAGCTGTAGTGGATGGTGAGATATGGAACCTGAAAGTCACAAGTTCAAACCATTGTTACCATTTTGCTTGTCAGTGTAAAATATATTTATTGGATATGACTTAAGAACACAAACAAATTGTAAATATGCAAAACACTACGGGAACATTTGTGGAGTCTCTGAATTTGTTCTGAGAAATAGTATTGCCTCCATCAGATCCTGCATACATGACCTCACATCTGATCTCATGATTTCCAGAATAGAGAACGGCCTCTCTACACTAACTTGGGTGGGGGACAAAGCAGTGACCACAGGGGTAACATCTCTAATAATGTCAGGGTATGAAGGAATTGCCTCAGCCACAGTCAGTGTTGATGAATGGTTGAACTCTTCTACTTCTTTGAAAGCAGGTGAAAAATGTTGCTGAAATCTGTTTGCCATGGGAGCATGATCTTTTCCCCTGGGGCAGTGCTTTGCCCGCTCCATGTCATCAATTACACTCCTCATGTGATAAGGCTGAAGGTATGGGAGCAGTAGCACTGGTCGGACCCAATTCCTCTTGCTCTTTGCATCGAACTAACTGGACCAACTTATATATTTTGGGAGTCAGTCGGTCCATTTTATGACGACTCCGAATCCTGCAAAATAGGCACCGACTCCGACTCCATGACTCCGACTCCACAGCCCTGACTAAAACTAGTTGCTTGGGCAATTGGTTACAGTGAGACTGGCGATAGCAGATACTGTCTACCAGCAGAGAGAGAGAAGCTGTAGTAATAGCTGAGGCCACAGGACTCACCTAGTAGAGGTATGATATCTGAGTGAGTTCTGAAATAGTGTACTGAGCCCTGGAGTAGGACCTGGTGAGAGAGACTAAGCAACATTGTGAACTTAGTGTAAGAGCCCAATACCAAGATTGTATACCACCTTACCCCCGGCAGAGCCCGAGACAGAGTATTTTCCACAACAAACCTGCCAGCTTCCACTGTATAACACCTTAAGGTGCTGCCTATTCTGGGTCTTAAAGACTAACATTTTAGTTTCTTTACTTTCCAAGAGCTAGATCTTTATTATTTTTCTGTGATTGAATAAGGGCTTATATTTTACAGCACAAGTTGTATTTCTTAATAGCAACATTTTGGGGTAAATACAGTGGGTACGGAAAGTATTCAGACCCCTTTAAATTTTTCACTTTTTGTTTCATTGTAGCCATTTGGTAAGATGAAAAAGTTCATTTTTTTGCTCATAATGTACACTCTGCACCCCATCTTGAAAGAAAAACCCCCAGAAATGTAGATATTTTTGCAAATTTATTAAACAAGAAAAACTGAAATATCACATGGTCTTAAGTATTCAGACCCTTTGCTGTGGCACTCATATTTAACTCACATGCTGTCCATTTCCTTCTGATCCTCCTTGAGATGGTTCTACTCCTTCATTAGAGCCCAGCTTTGTTTAATTAAACTGATTGGACTTGATAAGGAAAGACGCACACCTGTCTATATAAGACCTCACAGTGCATGTCAGAGCACATGAGAATCATGATCTGGCCAAGGTTACAAAAGAATCTCTGCAGCACTCAAGGTTCCTAAGAGCACAGTGGCCTCCATAATCCTTATATGAAAGACGTTTGGGATGACCACAACTCTTCCTCGACCTGGCTGTCCATCCAAACTAAGCAAATATGGGAGAAGAGCCTTGGTGAGAGAGGTAATGAAGAACCCCAAGATCACTGTGGCTGAGCTCCAGAGATGCAGTAGGGAGATGGGAGAAAGTTCCACCAAGTCAACTATCACTGCAGAACTTCACCAGTCGGGGCTTTATGGCACAGTTTGCTGACAGAAGCCTCTCCTCAGTGGAAGACATATGAAAGCCTGCATACAGTTTGAAAAACAAACACATGAAGGACTCCCAGGCTATGAGAAATAAGATTCTCTGGTCTGATGAGACAAAGATTGAACTTTCTGGTGTTAATTCTAAGCAGTATGTGTGAAGAAAACCAAGCACTGCTCATCATCTGCCCAATACAATCCCAACAGTGAAACATGGTGGTGGCAGCATAATGCTATGGGGTGTTTTTCAGCTGCAGGGACAGGACGACTGGTTGCAATAGAAGGAAAGAGGAAAGCGGCCAAGTAAAGAGATATCCTGAATGAAAACCTCTTCTAGAGTACTCTGGATCTCAGACTGGGCGAAAGGTTTATCTTTCAACAAGACAATGACCCTAAGCACACAGCTAAAATAACAAAGCAGTGGCTTCAGAACAACTCTGTGACCATTCTTGACTGGTCCAGCCAGAGCCCTGACCTAAACCCAATTGAGCATCTTTGGAGAGACTTGAAAATGGCTGTCCACCAATGTTCACCATTTAACCTGAGGCAACTGGAGAGGATTTGCTAGGAAGAATGGCAGAGGATCCCCAAATCCAGGTGTGAAAAACTTGTTGCATCATTCCCAAGAAGACTCATGGCTGTAGTAGCTCAAAAGGTGTATCTACTCAATACTGAGCAAAGGGTCTGAATACTTCAGACCATGTGATATTTCAGTTTCTCTTGTTTAATAAATTTGCAAAAATATCTACATTTCTGCGTTTTTTTCTTCAAAATATGTTGCAGAGTGGACATTAATGAGCAAAAAAAATGAACTTTTGGGATCTTACCAAATGGCTGCAATGAAACAAAGCATGAAAAATTGAAAGGGGTCTGAATACTTTCCGTACCCACTGTATAACATATTGATCAATTTTTATTATTTTCTAGAATGGGAAGTAAAAAAAAGCGATGTTATCATTGTTTTTTCAATGTTTATAATACGGTAAAAATAACATATCAACTTTATTCTTCAGGTCATTATAAATGTGGCAGTAACAAATAAGCCAATAGACTGAACTGGATGGACGTCTTTTTTAACCCTTACAAACTATGTGATATAAAAGTGAAGGTTTTTTTATTGCATTTTAGTATTTTTACACAATTTTTCACAGAAAATACAAATTATTGTGTCAATACATTCCAAGACCCACAGTTATTTTTTTCCATTTGTTTAGCCACATGAAAACTTATTTTTTGAAAATTTTATTACCACCTTATTTTGGTACATATGATTTAATATTTACAGTTTTTTTTGTGGAAAAAAAGAGAAATCCACCGTTTTTTGTGACATGTAATAGGCTTTCTGTCACAGACATAATACATTCCAATGTATTATGAAGAGATCAAGTAATCATATGGTTTAGTCCCAAAATGGAGCTAAAAAAAGTAAAAACATAAGCCAACGTTTTAAAATATAAAAAATAATTCTATAAAGTGGACAACGCAAAAAACCAAAAATATCATGCCAGTGTTGCATTTTTGTGGTTAACTTGTATCACAAAAAAAGAACCAAAACAGTACCGATCGAAATCTCCACTCCCTCCGCAAAAAAAACCCCTCATACAGAAATAATCAAAATTTTAAATCTGCAAAGCTTTTTTGTACATTTTTTTTTTACAAATTACCAAATACTATTTTCACCTAAATTTACCAACATGAAGTTGTTTTTCCTTTTTTTTTTTTTTTTGTTTTTTAATGTTTAAAGGAATTTTCAGAATCAGTAAAAAACAGTGGCGATAGAAAAAAGCAAATGGGAAAAAGGGGGAGTGCGGGCCATGAAATTTTTAGAATAAGTTCGGTTATAGAAAAAAAGGTGTACATGATATATAGGTTAAACATTCACCATCAAGAGGAAAAATGAAGGCCAGGCAATTTGGTCTTCAACAACCAAACTATCAATCAGGATTTGACTTTAAATTAGGGGATATGGTTTTAATAAACCCAAAATTTTAAATTTTTTTTAATTTCTGGGGAAACCAACCCTGAAAAGGCATTTTTTGTGGATAATATAGAAATTCAATTATCTGGGGACTCTGATTTAATAAAGTTATAGCCCTGAATTATTAAAAACCCAAAAAAACCAGCCCCGTGTCAGGTACATATACCCCTTTCCCCAAAAAGGGAATAAAACGGGAAAAAAGAGAAAAAAAAGAAAAGGAATGAGGGGAGGTGAAAACTGCATTACATAGTCTCAAACCTGGAGGTGAACTCAAAGACTCCTGTTATCTGGTACAATAGGTAAGTTCTATTCAATGAGATCATATTGTGGAAAATCTCAGAGCACCTGACAGAGGAGTGTACTAGGCCCTCCATGTGCATCATTTAATTTATTCAATAGAACCATTTTAGGGGGGGATGGAAGGGCCGGAGTACTCCAACAGGCCCCTGGGCGGGGGCCTTAATGTTTTGAGCAAATAAACAAAAAAGGATTTTTTTTTTAAAATTTGCTGGGGGAAAGGGTCATGAGGGGCCCTTTAAACTGAAAAACCCAACTTGTGACTGTGAAAAAAATGTAGTAAAACCCCGAACCAGAAGGGCCCTTTGAGGCTTTTGTACCCTTACCCAAGGGAGGATTGAAACCCCACCCTTTGTCACAGCACCAGCCTCTTGTAGAAGTTCCCAGGAATATATTCCAGAAAACATAACACAACCCTGAACCCAATGGACAAAATGTTATATTTTTGTTTCCCCCATAAGCATTCCCAAACCCAAAAAGCTTCACTTTCAAACAAATTTTTCTTTTTTAAAATTGCAAAAAAATTTTAAGATCCCCCAAATCTCTCTCCTTTATTTTAAAATAAAAAAGAGGGGCCTATAGCAAATTTCTGAATGGGCCCCTTTCCCTTGAGAAAAAAACTATTACCCACCCTTATTTGGGAAGGTTTTTTACAATTTTGAAAAACCGGGGTTTTTACTTTTTTTCAAACATTTCTTTGAAAACAAATGTCACCACATTCCAAAAGTTATCTTATTTTATTTTTCTTTTGCTTGTTTTTTGTGAAATATTTTGCAAAATTTTTTTGGGAAAAAAATGCCCAAAAAAATTTTATTTTTTTTAAAATAAGATTTAATACATTTTAATTCCCCTTTTTAAGTTAACAAAAGGATTTCCCACAACAACAATGGGCTGATCATTTTTCTTTTAATTCGGATGCCAATACCCACCCACCAAAATTTATTAGATTTTTTTGGTTTACTAAGGGTTAAAGGCCCCACATGTTTGTCATCCATGTTTTCCCCCATCCCAAGTAAAAATTGGGGGGGAGGCTGTGGGGGGTTTTTAAAGGGGAGCTGTTTTTTAAAATTAGGGAAAATTTTTTGGGAAAAAACCCTTTAAATTTAATTGAGAGGGGAGTTTTTTTTCCCCCCCGGGGTTTGAAATAAAAAGCATGTTTCCCCAAAATTTCTGCCCCCATCAAAATTTTTGACCTTGCCATTCCCTTTAATTTAAACTTATCTTCCAAATATTTTACAAGGGTGGGTGTTAAAGGGGAAAAAACCCAAAAAGAAACCCCATTTCAACTAAAGGAAACGACACGGAGCTTTCATTATTACCCTCTAAAACAAAACCCACATAGATGCCAGAAGGAAAAAAATTTACCCTTTCAACAGCCCCACGATTGGGGAGCCAGAAGAAGCCCAAAAATTTGGAAAGGGCCAACTACATGCCATCCCGAGATACAACCAGATTTAGTCATACATTCAGAACTTGGAAGATGTATAGTAGTACATAGGAAGGAATGGAAGACGCCTCCCAAAAAACCCCTACCTCTGATACATTTAAAATTATTAATCTGGGAAAAATATCGAAAACATCATGGGGAAAAAAAAAGGGCCTAAGACAGAGGAGATTTTCCCCTACCATTTTTCCCTGAATAAAACCTGCAAATTTCCCTGAAATTAATTTTCGGGGCACAGAAAATCTTTGGGGGCCCTAAATGAAAAATTTCTTTTTAAAGGCTTTGGGAAACTGAAAAAATGTTTTTGGGCCCTACCGTTCTGCTTACACCAGGGTGATAGAGAATGGCCATTCCTTCTTCTCCCCTTCTGTCCTTATGTCTATGTTTTTAACAGTTCAATGCCCACAAGCTGAGTTTAGCTCATTCTGCAGGAACATTTATCCCTGTCTTTGGCAACTCCCTGGTCTCTGTTTGCCAAAAAAATCCTTTAAAAACCCATAGGCTTAATAAGGAAGGATGAGGTTGGCCTTGCATAGATTTATACTAATTGCTCATAATGCCTGTAAAAATATTCTGGAATGGGCCCTACATTTGGAGCAGTCCCAATTTCCAACCAGTTTTTGTTTCGTGGGGGGTTGGAGTCCTATGAAAAGGGGGCCCTTTGCTTTTTGGGTTTGTTGTATCCCCCCGGGGGACAAGCCGATGGCTGTGGCTACAAAAAATGGACACCAGGGTATTGAAAAGTAGTACTTGTGGAGCTTTTTTGTGGGTAATGTCCAATTACTACTGGTAAACTCCAGTTTCCTTAGCTAGAAAACACTTCTCAACTATTATTAGCAGTGGGAGTTTTGCGATGTGAACGTGTTTCAAAACCCAAACAAAACCCAAAAACCCAACCCTTTTTTTTATTTTAATGCATTTTCAATTAATTTCTTAAACTCTTGAACAACCTTTTTGATACCTTACTGACATCTGATGTGCATTTATGGTATAATGTCAAGCAAGGTGTGTTGAGGTGACACCTGACAGCTGATATCTGCCACAAGCATCTGGTTTAAAGATTATCCTGGCTCTTTAACCACTTAGATACTGCAGTCAGCATGAACATGGCATGTACATCTTTGTAAAAGATTGGGTCATCTCCCCTCCATCATCTGATGCCCTTCCCTGCGTCTTAATCATGGGATTCCAACCTGTTGGCATGGCAGCTGGGACTTAATGAAAGCTTCTAAGCCCATCATCTTATTCTTCCCATTACCTTCTCACTCTGCTCAGCTGATAGAAAAATAAATTATTGATCCCAAAAAATGGCTATTCAAAATAAACTTGTTAAGTCTGTATTTTTTAAGTAATAAAACATAATGAAAACTATATAAATTTGGTATCACTGGAATCATACTGACCCATAGAATAAACTTAAGGCTATGTTCACACGGGTTAACTGCGGGTTAAATGCCCATAGGGCATCATTACCAGCGGCACGTATGCGGCGCTGGTAATTCACATGTCAATTATCTCCCCCCGCGGCGTATTCGCCGAGCAGGGAGAGGAGACGTAATCCATAGTTCTCTATGAGAACTGTGGATTACCGTAGTTACTGGGACGGATTCAGCCCGTAATTGGCGCACTCCGGCGTGTAATTACGGACTGAATTACGTCCCGCAGTTAGCCGTGTGAACATGGCCTAATATGTCATTTATGTAGCACCAGCAGAGCATGTGACTGGGCCGGCATTCTTCCAAGTCCGCAAAGACCGTCTGGGTTACAGCCGCTGTAGGTAAACAGTGAAATAAAGGTGAGTACTGGGTTAGGAAGAGGAGATATGAGCAGGGAAGCTTGGGTTCCTGAAGAAGAAGAAAGTGCAGATGGTGTGGCGAGTGAGACCTTCACGATGGAGGTAAAAGAATGTGCAGACTGAACCAGAAGAGGAGACTGAGGTCAGAAAGCATGAGGACTAGTGGCTAGAAAACATGATGGAAAAATTATGGGAGAAGAGGGAGTCTTCTTTCCTGTAAACGATGATAGTTCCTTTTCATTGTGCTCCAAACATTAAAGCCGTTGTCTCATCTCAAAGTTTCATAGGATGCATGAATGAAATAATGCTGCTTTGCTCTGTCACTTCCTGGTCAAGCTGTCTGTAATTAGCATATGAGCTCTGTGTATTCAGACCTCTGCTAATTAGATAAATCTCATGCTGTCAGGACCAGGGAAGCTTCTGACTTAAAGTACACAGAAATAATTACGGTCTTTTGTCTGAAAAAATCAGATAACAAACAAGCTCTCACTATCTGGAATTCTGTGATGCTGCGACCTGTGTGATGACCTCACTCCCTGAAATCAGATAAAACAAACAGCAGGGGGAGAAGAAGTACACACGTCGGTCCACTTGGGAAACTAGAAAGCCCTCAGAAGGTGATAAAATCATATGTAACTCCTCAACAAAAAAAAGGAACAATGCAATATATTTGCAATGTCTTCATTTAGTGTTCCCTACATGTTGAAAGCTGTTCTTTGTAGCGAGACAACCCCTTTAATCTTTGTCTATACTGCTGCTATCCCAGTAAAGCATTCTAAACTTCAGCTAGTGGTCCGTGAATGGTTGTCGTCAGTAACACATCCTATTATATTTATACTGAACAGTAAATTCTATACAAATGAAACCCACAAAGCTGCAGTTGTGTTTTTATCCCATTCCACTTGAAAAATGGGTTTCCCAATACATTATGGGGAAAATTCAAATGAATGTATCTTTTTCTACTGCATATGGTCTTGAATTTACATACATCACTAATTTTGTGAAAAAATATGTTCCGTTACTTACTCTAGATCATTTTTTTAGAAAATGCTACCAAAGATGCTTTTCATTACAAGAGCTCCCACACATAGCTGCTTTCCCCCAGTGGTAATAGTTGGCTGTAAGTGCAAGGTTGCTATAAATGCAGACACAAAAAATGTGTATATTGTTGCCGGCTTTTTCCATCTTGATTTATTTCCTTTTCTAACACTACTGAATTCCATATTAAACATTATGTTAATGGTAACACACGTTATATGGTTTACCTTATTTTATGTATGGAATGTAGGATGCACCAAACAGATTAAAAGATCGTGTTCACCATCATTTATCTGATTGCCCATTCAGACTTGAGTAATACGTCTGCGGTTTCTTTTCATTGTTCCCAATATCAAACAGAAAGAACATCTCCCTTAAAGGAGAGTTTACACAACATATCGAGGCAGTCACTGCAAGTTTGTAACTTCAACACGATAACAGCACGCAATAACCCAAGGCAGATATCTGCCTCCTGTACTTAATTTTTTGATGGAGCATATACACCTGACATGTCAACTCTTTCCAGGTGCGTGCAAAAATATGAGCGTAAAATATGCGTTGTCTGAATGATGGTACATATTTTACATTACAGTCTATGAGAAGTGTACTTGAACATTGTTTGGGCACATATTTCAGAGAGAAATGCGCACAAAAATACATTTTAAACTGCGCCGCGGGAACATACCTAAGAGTTATAGGGATTGAGAGGGTTACTCCCTCTGCATGGGGTGGGAAACACTGGAGGAAACTTTTGAATCGAGAAGCTTTTTGGATTTTTCTGTAAGAAGCACGCACCCCTTGGGGCTTAAATCATAGACAAGATCTTTTGTTACATAATTGATGTTTTTCTTTTGTTTCTCTATCTTTGTTTTTTGTATGAAGTCCTTTTCAGGCTCAAATGTTTGTTATTTTGCCGTAATTGACTAATTATGTAATCATTAATATACTCATGTGATTGTCTTTCTTTATGCTATGACTAAGGGCTCAAATAGCCTGAAAGGCGTAAGCATGCGTGTTCTTATGGTATATGGTTTTTCATATTCAAAGACTTTATTGAGAATAAAGTAAGTCAACAAAATAGTAACGTATCATTGGTTCTACAGAATATGTAGATAGATCATATTATACAATTTAAGCCATAAAATTATGTATTTAAGTGGTATATCCAGTTTCTCCCATTCTCTGGTCTACTTCATTCACCGTATATGGGTATGTTTACACGGCTTATTGCGGCGCGTATAGTACGCAGCGCAATACGCCGTGTGTTTTGGAACCAAACACTGATCAGCGCATAATGCCCCATAGACATGCATTGTCAGCGGCGCTAACAATATGATTACAGCATGGGTAACGCTGAAGGTTTCTGAAGGTTACATACGTTACATTTCCCAATTGCTGGGATATTGCCAGTGGAGCTAACTCAAATACTATATCCTATAGGCAAAACCAAGATCAGTATACCCATGAAACATCAAACTGTAGCTGGCCAATAGAGAGAGATGAAAATAACAACATCAATCACCTGTTCTCTCAATAAAGGAAGGAACAGGATGGGTCCTCAATCAGGGTATTATATCCAATCAAACATTAGGAAGATTGCCTCCTAACTACAAAGTTTTCGGGTCTCATTTTATGTAAGCAGTATCAGTTAAATGAGGCATAATCAGGGGAAGCACAAAAAACTATCCAACTATACCATGTTGCACTATATTTTTCCAACATTTGATTGCTTTCTGCTCTAATATCTTCCACTTATGCTACATGGTTTTTAATTATTCACAATAAATTTTGGACAAGTTTTTTATTACAATACGCTGGACTATTCTTTTTTTTTTACATTTTTTCTATATCGTTGATGCAGTGGTTCATGCCTTTTTGGATTTGGTGAGCTGCAATTTGTTTTCATTTGTGATTAAAAATAGACACATTGTCCCACAAAAAACAAGGAATAACACAGCTAAGTCGAGCAAAAAAGTTATTGCTCCTGAAAAGTGAAATGGAAAAAAATGAAAATGTTAAATATTACTGCATGGAAAGGGGTTACATTTATATTAGAAATGAGCTCATATGAAATTGGATGTCAGCCCTTCAACAACTTGACATTGCCTGAAGCACCTTGACAGATCTAATAAGGGAATATATATTGAATGCATATGGCAAAATATATTTACTTTTTATAGCAAAACCAGAATTTCAAAAATAGTTCCAATCATGTTTGCACATTAATTAGCTTGTGTAGGTTTTATGATAGAATTTGGTTGTAAAAAAACATAAATCTATGCCACGTAGTAAGAAAATACAGTATACATTCTTATATACATGGATTTTTTTCACAAGGATTTTTATCCTGCATAGTGAACACCTTAACAAAAACACTGCTATTTACTTAAATTAAAACTGCCATGAAATGTGTACCAAAGAATAAGTATTGATAAAAAGTAAAGATCCTTCCACAAAAAGCAAATACTCATAATGGTCCAGAGATGGAAAAATGATAAATGTTATGAGGGTCTCAAAATACTTTATATCAATGCAAAGAAAATTAGCATTTTATTTTAAAAAAAATAAGTAGTTTTTTTTCCCATTGGAGGACTAAAATAGCTTTGCTGTAAATTAATCCATTGGGAAGGGCTTAAACAAACATTGCTTTATGTCCTATCAGTCATTTGTATGTTTGCTAAGTAAAAAAGCTGGATGAGCATTTTATGGTAATGGTGTCACGGTTTTCTGTAATCAGAGTAAGATACTTGTGTTTATACTGCAGTTATGGAAAACCATAGCAAAAAGTGTAACTTTGCCACCATATGTGTTAAAAGTTTTTAGGAGTAAGGCTGTGCTCACATGTTTACTATTTGCATTTTTTAATGCAGGTGGTATTATTAACTCTCATTTGGAACACAGGTTTAATGTGGGTTAATTAAAAAAAAAAAAAAATTCTTGCATTTTTGATGCAGTTGGAAAACACAACAAAAATGCATCAGAAATGTAGCGTGTGAACATAGCCTGATGGGTTAAGTTGTGAAAAATTTATATAGAGGCAAATGCCAGTTAATTGATAGGTCATTCTGTGGCAGAGTGTGTGCCAAAAATGACATCTAAACTATGACTTAGCGGAAATGTGTATGTAAACTAATTTAGATTTATGCATCCTGTCTCTTTCTGATCAGGCTGTGGGTGGTTCTATAGCAGTGATTAGCATATCAGCTAAGCACTCACAATTAACCCCTTAACGACCTTGGACGTATGCATACGTCCTGGTGATCATGCGGGCTTGCGGGTGAGCCGCGCACAATCGCGACCTGGGACCGTGGGCACAGTGCGGCAGCGATCTTCTGCCTGACGGTCCCGGGATGTGAAAGTCACTTCCCGAGGTCATCTGTGACGTCACGATGCCCATAATGCATTGTGGGCATCGTGACTGACAGTTGTCATGGCGACCAGTACACAGCAGCAATGCTTGTGTACTGGCCTGCCTTCTAACAGAAATCTGATGATTGCTGTTAGAAATCCCCTATGGGGGAAAGTAAAGAAAGTGTAAAAAAGTAAAAAAAAGTTAAAGAAAGTGAAAAAAGGTAAAACACAAACACAAAAAATAAAATAAAAACCTGTACATCGCTCTTTTCCCCTTTACAAACGCTAATCGCCCCAAAAAAGCGCAAAAATAAATAAAGTACCCATATTTGGTATCGCCACATGCATAACGACCTGCCCTATAAATCTGTCATGTTAATTAACCTGTACAGTGAACGCCGTAAAAAACAAAACAAAAAAACAATCACAGAATTAAGATTTTTGCTCATCCCGCAGCACATAAAATGGAATAAGAAGCGATCAAAAATTCCTATAAACGGCAAAGTTGTAACAATTAAAATGTCTGTTCATCCCGCAAAAAAAAAGTCCTTACACAGCTCTGTATACGGAAAAATAAAAAAGTTATGGCTCTCAGAAAATAGCGATGCATCAATATTATTTTACATACTAAAACAGTTTTTTTTTTAAAGGGTTTCAACATAAAAAACTATATAAACAGGATATTGCCGTAATCATATCGACCCAAAGAGTAAAGTTAACTTATCACGGATACTGCACGGTGGGCGCTGTTAAAAATAAAAAACACTACTAGGATTGCAGTATTTTCTTCACCCTGCCTTCCAAAAAATGGATTTAAAACCAATCAAAAAGCCTTGTCCCCCCAAAAAATTATACTAATAAAAACATCAACTCATCCCGCAAAAAACAAGCCCCTACACAGCTCTGTAAACAGAAAAATTAAAAAGTTCTGGCTCTCAGAATATGGTGATGCAAAAATGTGTTTTCCTGGTTGAATAAAAATGTTTTATTGTATAAAAGCAGTAAAACATAAAAAAAAAAAATACAAATTGGGTATCACTGTAATCGTATTGACCTGCTGAGTAAAGTAAGCATGTCATATATACCGTACAGTGACCGCTATAAAAATAAAAAACACTACCAAGATTGCTGTATTTTGTTCAAAACATCTCACAAAAACCTTAATAAAAAGTGAACATAGTGTCATATGCACCCCATAATGGTATCAATAAAAACATCAACTCATCACGCAAAATCTATATAATTGTAATTGTACCGACCCCCCATAGTAAAGTTATCCTGTCATTTACACTGCATGGCGAATGCTGTAAAATTGAAACCCAAAAAACAATGACCGAACTGCATTTTCATGGCCCAATGCTAAAAAAAAAACTATGGAACACCTGTGCACCCAAAATGCACAGTACACCCCTAGATGAGATCCCTGAGGGGTGTTGAATCCAAAATGGGGCAACTTCTGGAAGGTTTCACCTGTTCTGCTACTTTGGGGGGCTTTGCAAATGTGACATGGCCCCACCAAAATCTGCATTCCAAAAGCCAAATAGCGCCCTCTCCCTTATACGCCATGCCATGCGCCCAAACAGCAGTTTACACCCACATGTAGAGTATTGCTGAACTTGGAAGAAATTGCTTAACAAAGTTTTGGTGTTCTTTTTTCCACGATTCCTTGTAAATATGAAACATTTTAAGCTAAAATTGCAGATTATTGGAATTTTTTT
>JAODAL010033212.1:0-45865 GCA_025379985.1 Phyllomedusa bahiana | reverse complement strand
TTGAAAAACCGTTATGAAAAATATTCAATAATAGTTCAAACTGGAAGTGGGGAAAACTACTTTCTCACTACACTATTGGATTCATCAATCTCCAATTCCCATCTTTGTTCCATTTCCAATCCCACCTATTGCCCGCATTAGCATCCATATCAATTACAGCCCCTCTTGCCCTGTGGATCCTACCTCCTGTTTGATAAATAGGACTTTACTATCAGGTTCGTTAATGTCAAATACTCGGAAATTACTTACACTCAGGAACTCACTGGTTCACCAGGTTCATGTTTGAAGCTGTGAAAATATGAAAAGATGTTTGTCGTGTTCACTAATAACATTAAAAAAATAAATACACCCAACATATGTATTTATTTTAGTTCTGTGAATGCACAAAGTATTCACCTATAGAGATTCCCATTTAACCCCTTGAGAAGTACCCATCACCTCCACACAAACAATTAATGAAATTATAAGACTTTTTTTCTATACTTGTCTCTCTTATCCAGAGATCATTATCTAGTAGGATTCCCTCTGTTGGGAGATACCAACTGTGCAGTGGGAGCTGAGGGCATAGCTGCTTGTACAGGGTAATGTGAGTCTATCACTACATACAGCACAGCAGGCACAGCACACTGAGGACATAGTGTGAAAGGGTTTACAGACATCAAATTACACTGCTGCTAGTGTTATATCCAGCACAAAAATAACAGCCCAGAGCTTGCCAGTGTTCTCATGATGTATATTTTCTGGCTCACCCTTTCACAATGGACTCTCCCAAGCAGTTAGCTTGATAGATCACTATGCTGACAGCTCTGTGAAACTGTCAGGTGCCGACTTGGCCCAACTTCAGAGGTGTCTTAAAGGGCCAGCACTTTTAAAAAAAAAAAACTGAATTAGGGATGCAATTTGATTTTCCTAATGAAGCATACTTAATATGGAAGTGTTTGTATTTTAGTCTCCTGTTACCTAATGAGGTTTTCCTGGAGGTGATAGGTCCCCTTTAAGCATCAGGCCTGAAAAGGCCTTAATGACCATTAATGATACATTACACTATGTCAGTATGACAGAGGCTGCTGTTTGGGTTGTACACTTTGTGCCCTGACCACAGGCTTACTATACAGACAGCCATGGGGCTACTCTACGTCCCCAGGTTCTATTGGGCTACACTAGGTCCCCAGGGCTTTCTGTATAGATATTCCCCAGCAAGGCCGGGACGACGGGTAGGCAAAGGTAGGCGACCACCTAGGGTCCACTTCATCCCAGGTAGGAAGGGGGCGCAAAGAGGTATGGAGTGGGCTGAATTTTACATTGGGAGGGGTGGGGGCGCAACATGCCTTATTTGCCTAGGGCACCAGAATACCATGTCCCAGCCCTGTTCCCCAGGCTCTATTGGGTCACTCTAGGTCCACAGAGCTGACTGTATAGCTATTCCCCGGCTCCATTGGCCACTGTGAATACCAGCAACCAAATGGGGCAGGGGAATCCCCTTTTATCATGCTATGGTCACGGACCATGGCAATCAAAGGGTTAAACGGTGGGGATCAGTGGCTTCCTCCCGTCTCTGCTGTTCACAGAGACTGCTCACAGAGACTGCTCTAGGAACGGAACTGTTGACTTCAGCTCCGTTCCTAGTGCAACTGGAGTCAACAGCGACGTCTTTTGACAGAGAACACGATCCACCCTCCCTCAGAAGACAGTCGTTATAGGGCTGGGACTGATAACACTGATTTCTCGGCTTACACTTACATGGTTACTATTATGTTATGTATTCAGGATCTAGTCAAACAAGCCTAGACATATGCATCATCGTTGCAAATGCATGTTGGTTATATGAGGCTTGCTATGTTTTATGTTATTACATCCTTAAAGGGGTTTTGCCACGATGTAATGTTGACGTGGGATCCTCCAAAATGGGTATTTAATCACTTTTCTAAATATATGTCATTAGTTACTTAAAAGCTTCTATTAGATACGACCTGACAAGAGCTGCTGGCCGGGTTTGTGCAGAGCACACTTCTTATCTGATGAAAGGGAGCTGAAGAAGCTTTCAAGGCACCGGGTAAAAATATGTTGTCTTTTGTATACAGAATCCACTAGTTGTAGTGTGATTATCTGAGTAGATCGCTGCTTTATCTGATGACAGAGAACATGAAGAAGCTTTCAAGCTGCTGTGGAGAAAAGGTGTTTTTGTTTGTATACAGAATCCACTAGTTGTAATTTGATTATTTGAGTGAACATTTCACACGATCCCCTCTGCACGGCTCTGTGCTCTGGCTGTGTCTCTCGCTCTCTCAGCTCAGCATGGCTTGTTTACATTTGATTCTTAGCAGATGAGGCACGTCCTGGCAAAACCCCTTTAATATGTGATAACATTAGCTGTAAAAAAATTATTTTATTTTGGTTATAACTGTATTATGTTCTGAATATAACAGAAACCAATTTTTCTTGTTGCAGGTCATGTAGAATAGTAATGTAGCAATAGAAAGTAATGTAGAATAGTAAGTAAGTTAGTTAAAGGGGTTTTGCCAAGACGTGATTTCCTCACCTAACAGGCTGATACTCCCCTCTTGAGATTTGAAAAAAGGGGCGTTGTGTTTCTTTGTCTAAAAAAACAAGTGCCTCCTCTGTGATGTAATTGCACCACCTCCCATGCACGCTCCTGATACTCAGTCTCTGTAGTTGAGTAAACATTGTTTGGCTAATCCACAGGGGATAACTGTATTGTGCACAGGAGAGAAGATAAGCTCCGAGCAGGCAGCATTCTTTCATTTGTTCACAAACTGATGCAGTCCCTCTAGGAGATGCAGCATTTATTAGATCGCAAATACTGGTACCAAGCCTCACCGACCGATCTACTCTCAAGATCTCAAGTCAATGTCCTTGCTACTTGACCCTTAGAGGGGGTTGGAGGGCTGAGCAGGAAGCGTCTGTATGTTTACTCAGATAATTCCATTACAACCAGTGGATTCTCTATATAAAAGACACAGGATCTTTCTCCCCAGTCCCTTCAAAGCTCGTACATGTTCCCCGCCATCAGATAAGAAGTGCAAACAACGCAAGCGGGGCCAGATCAGCTCCTGTCACTGCGGTTTGGCAAATGTAAACTGTCAAATCAAAGGGGGCATGAATAAGGCTCAGTCCCCAATTTTTCACTTTTTTAATGACATATTTTTGAAAAGTTGATTAATCCCTTTTTGGGGACCCACCAACATTAATCATGGAAAACCCTTTTAAAAGTAGAAAATGTCAATTTATAGCCGGGCCCTACACGAAGAAGTTTTACAGTAAAATTTAAAGACACAGCACCCCCCCAACACCATGTAAAACCTATTACATACCCAATCTTTTTTGTCCAGCACCAACGGGACATGGAGAAAGGGGCCGGGGAAGGTAAGGGGCGCTAGCCAAAAATTTTTCATTGTAGACTTATCTAGATTCCTCCAGCTTTCATCATTACAAAAATTGCAACCCTCCTACGAAAAGCCCGTCATGCTTTTCTCGGGGGACCTGTTGACAGAGTAATACACTGATGTCAACGGAACCTTGGAAAAGCAAAATTGACCAAAAGGACCCCCCCAGGAGCAGAGCTACAGAGCAGAATACTCACTGTTGACCTTCGTGTTACTGCCTTTGTTGTCTGAAATAGACAGAGGAGATGGAATTAGCTACAGAAAACAGAAGAGAAAAGGTAGACTAAGAAATTCACATAGATACCCATTGGCAGAACTGCCACCGTAGCTGCTGCTACGGGGCCCGCCATCCTTAATGCTCACCTGAACCGGGGCACGGCCATTAAAACCCTTTGCCTGGACTGGGACCCCCTTTCATTGTCAGACAGGACAGGCCATAAAGGGGCAAAGTTTTTATGAAAGTGACTCAGGGAACGCCCCCAAAACTTACCTAGACTCAACAGGTGACGCGCACTTTTTGTGAGATAAAAACACCTGTGTGACATGTGGGGGATGGGACATCATCCGGCCTATGTGTGTAATGTTTCTGTTTATTTACCCTTTTTCCCCCTTTTGGCCTTTAAATTTGGGGATAGTCGATCAGCCATGAATCTATTTTTTTTTAAAATAAAATGGTTAAAAAAGGCTGTTTGGGAGTGTTCATTTAAATAATTTTTTGTGTGTGTTTGGGGGTTAGTGTTCTTTTACCATTAAATTCCAGTGATTGTAGTGGAGGATCTGACAGACCTCCCTTCCTACTGCACCAGGCGGGTGCACCAGCGGCGGGGTTTTTTTGTCACCCTAAGGCTGACCCCAAATCCTATGTCACTATTTTTTTCCATACCCAAGCACCAGGGGTACTGGAAGACCCCGGTTACCATCACAGGAAAAAGGGGGCGGGTATTTGGGTGGTATGATGTGACGGGGGCTGGTTTTTTTTTAGGAAAAAAGGGAAGGGGCAAATATCCATAGATCTTTCCATCCTGAAAGGATTGGGGGCTACCTGTCTTTTTTTATTTTGGCTCAAAAGGGAAACGGCCTCACTTATTTAACTGAAAATTTAAAATTTTAGATTCGAAACAAAGGCATCCACTGTAAGGATCACAGTAGTTGCCCATTTTTGGATTCTCAATAAATAAATGATTTTTGAAAACAATAAAAGACCTGGCGAAACTACCACTTTACCGGTTGCTACAGGCCCACCATCCTAAAGGGCCCAGCCAGCAATTAACAATAACTTAATGCTCACTGCCAACCGGGCCGTGTCATAACATCCTGTTGCCTGTAACTAGGGCCACCCGGTCATGCGGGAAAACAGGGCCCCAAGTACAGGCAAAAGAAAGAAGAAATGAATAAACTTCCCTTTGCACAACAGGTGATGCACAGCTTTTCTAAAATAGCTGTCATATATCGCCCCTTCACTTCACCCCAAAACCCGCCCCCCACACCTACACCCCCTAACCCCTTCCCTCTATCAATACCCCAAACCCCCCACCTCCCCCCTGTCACCCCCACCAACCTCAAATTTTCCCCCCCCAATTTTTTCATAAGAACCAAAAAAAAACTGACAGCTCGACGATCTACAAAAGGGAATCAAAGGATACGGTCCTTTTTCCCACTTGGGAAAATAAAAACCAAAACAAAACTCAAATAAAGGGCTGTTTCTATGGAAAACCGGGGCTACTCCATACTGCTGGTGCTTTTGATTACGGGGGTTAATAGCGACACAGGGTGTCAGCCTTGGGGTGAAAAAAACACTGCTGGCTGACACCAAGAAAAATTTAAAAATACTAGATCATCTTCAATCCTCCATTACTAAATTTTGGAATAAAATGGAAAAAAAAAAAACAGAAAAAAAAGCCAAAAATTTTTTAAAAAATCAACCCCCCCCCCCAACAGATCCACTTCACCATTTTTTTTAAAAAAAAATAAATCCACTTCGGCTATGATCAGTGATCAACATAGTCCAAAGGAAAACCTTAAAAAAACATTACAAAAAACATGACAGTACTAAACATCATCTCCCCCTCAAGGGGCCTTTAATTTAACCCATAATATTGGGGCCAAGTGAAAATGAGTTTAACCCCAAACGTAGAATCACAAGAGCAGCACTCCTGGCCAGCTATATATATTAATTTGAAAAATCTCATAACTAAAACCTAAAAATTTATTCACCCCAAAAGAACCACTTTAGACAAATACTTTGAATATTTTTTTGAAATGAAAAGGGGATTCCAAAATAGTGGGCCGGCTGCTCCGAATCCTTTATTCGTGCACACACTGTATAAAAATAAAACTCCAATAATGAAAAGGGGGACCAAGAATGGCGATGACTGCACCAATGCTCACAGCCCAGCGGGAGGCAGGTGGGGGTTCTAAAAAGTCAGAACAAAAAAAAAAAGCAATAATAAGGTAAGTCTGTATTAATGGCGATACAAAATGATCAGTTACTGAAAGCCCCCTTGATGGGTGCAACCAATAGGGGTGATTTTTCTTGCAATCTTATAATCGGCCCCAAAACCCAAAATGGAAAAAAGCCAATAACTTTCAAAAATAATGCGCTCAAAATTTTGTTTACGATACAATTCATGAGGAAGCAGCCTGACCCTGTTATACAAATAAAAGAGATTCCCCCAAAAGGGTTTAAACCCCTTTTAAACCGAACACCTGAAAATAGTTTTAAAAAACCAAAAACATTTTTTAGTTTTTTTGCCTCCTTTTGGGTTTTAACTTTTCATTTTTTCAATACCGTTGTATAGGGTTTTATTTTATCGAACAAGTTTACCGTGGGGGAATATTTAAGTTCACTTATAAATTTCAATTTTTTTTTTTTTATCCATTCACATTTCAAAAAATTTGTTTTATAATTCTACAAGTTATTTCGCGTGGGGATACCTATATGCACAATTTTAAATTTTTTATTAATATTTATTTATTTATTCATTTTTTTTAAAACTTTTTTTTTTTACTTTTTGTTTTTTAAATCCCCTAAAAGGGGAAACGTTTTTACATTTTTTTTTAACTTAGTGTGTATTAGCAATTCATATTTCAAAAAACATTTTTAAACATGTCAGTAGAACACAACCCCGTGATTTGGGCGGCATAAACAGTCTGCCCCCGTCACGGCTTTTTTACCAAAAACCCTGGGGTTTTCTCTAGTCCCCAGGGCTGACTGTAGCCCCCCTTTCCCCGGGCCGTTGGGTCACCCGATCCGACCCAACCACAGAGCAGGGGAAACCCTTGAAATTCGCGGCGGTGACAACTGCGCAAAACAAAGGTTAAACAAACCGGTGGGAGGTTTTACTGCCCCCGGCGCAGGAGCTGTGTGGGAACAGGGGTGTGTTCAAACTCGAAGTCACAGCGACGTCAGATAAAAACCGCACCCCCCAACGTAAAAAATCGACGGAGTTAAAAAAGTTAAAGGGACCTGTTTTGAACGAGCTACCAGGAGAAGATTAATGATAATTTATTCCCTTTTTAGCTCGGTTTTAAGAAAGGAGTTTCCCCAACCCCTCTTGGTCTGTTCCCAGGTTTTCATATACATTTGATGGAGAAGACAAAACTAGCCCTGACCCCCACAAATAAGGGGTCATCAGGAACCCCTATTGAGGAAAATTGGCCCGGGCTCGTATGTTTTTTTTGGGTTTTTAAAATGACTTTTTTCCCCCCAAAGAACCAAATTTTAGGTTTTTGGGGAAATGTTTTGGAATTCACTTTATTTTTCATGCACTTCATATTCTTCTATTTTTATCTATGGCCAAATCTATTGGGTAAAAGGTAAACATTTGGGAATTTAAAGAAAAATCCATAGACTAAATCTTTCAGCATGGAGGAGATTTAGAACAGTTTACCGAATGGTAAGAAAAAACAAATTTTTCAATTTTTTAAAAAATTTCGGGTTTCATTAGTTGTTTTTTCCTTTAAGCGCATAAACCATATATTTAAAATACTTTTCCCTATTAAAAACACTTTTGTCTGGGTTTTTTTCTACCCCAAATTTTTCCGCATTGGCTCCCTTTTGACATACAGGCCATGTGGACCCCACTCACCCCACTTCACAACTAGAGGTTCCTCCAGGCTGCTGTGCTCCACATAACAGGAGTAACTGTCGCCCCCTTGGGGCATCACTTCCCAGTTTACCCTGATCTGGGGCCTCCCCGGGTTGGGGGGGACATGTGGGTCTGAATGGGGAACCGGTCTATCCCTTCTTCATCCACTTCACATCCACAGCTGGGGGGAAACCATACACCCGACAGTAAGCTTGGGGGACCCCTTTTGATTTCCCCACCGGGAGACCTTCACCCCTGGGGAACTGAAAGGGGAAATTAAAAATAATGTCACTGCACAGAGCATTACATTAAGAATGGGGGAAACGTTCTAACAAATGGAATTCGTTTTTAATTTTAGGAAAAATAATTTTGCAAAGAAGGCGAAGTTCATATGATTCGGGGGAAAAGAATTGCCCTTTTTTTCTAAAATGGCTGCGAGCACATGCTTGAATGGGGGAAGAATAAGGGAGGAAAAAGGAACACCCTCAATGACATGGCAACATGAAGCCAATCAAACCCGCGGGCTTTTGGTGACCTCCCCCCATAAATACAGACGCCATCTAAATTTTCACACTTGTCAGTTTGCTCCGCCCCAAGCATCTATCTGCTGCACATAACTGCACCTGTGAAAAAAAAACCCTTTTTTGAGCTACTGGGTGAAAGACCTTCACAAATGGGTCAAACACACCTGTTCCAACCACAGTTCATTTGTTTGTTTTATTTTCGGTATTTTTGCCCTAAATCCGGGTGTGGTTTTTTCTGCCCCCTACACACGAATTCCATGTGGTTTTCTCTGTAGGCTATGCTGCTTTATCCCAAGGGTTAATTTCTCCTTTGTTTTGGGGGTTGGAGTAAAATATAGGGGGGTGATTTTTACCCCATAACACCTGGGTTTTTTTTCTCATTCATTTTTTAGGGATTTTAACCCAAAAGGGGTTTAATTTTTCCTCTTGTTTGTGGGGGAAAATTTTTTTTCAAAAACAGTTGTGTATTTCTGCCCCCAACCCCCCTGAATTTTCCCTCAAGTTCATTCGATGTTGCCTGCCACCTCCACACCTGTCATTGTGCCCAAACTGTGGCCTACCATGCTGCTGGCCCCCCCTCCACACCTGTGATTGTGCCACCTGTGGCCTTTTTCATCTGCTGCCAACGACCACTGTATACTGGAACCCCGTGGTTTCCTAATGCGTTTCCACCCCCACCACTCTAAAGTTTGCCACTAGTCTGGGTTTTCCCCCTTTTTTCCCTCTCGAAGGGTGGGAAGGACAGGATTTCTAGCCAAAAGCAAAGGGGGGATACACAAAACCCAAAAACATCAAAAATCCCATTTACGGTCAATGGTTTTTTATCAACTCCTGTTTTTTTTTTGGGTTTTCCAATACGATGGTTATTGACTGAATTGAAAGCGGGGCACTGACGATGAAAGGAGGGCAAAAATTCAGAGACGCAACCCAAAATTAAATGCCGACACCCCTCCACCCAATTTGGGGGGGCCCCACAATGTACATTTAACAAACAGGGCTGTCAATTCTGTCATATTCTGTTTAATCACTGGTGACAGTTGAAGGGGTGCGCTCTTGACGCTATATAAGGATTTGGCCCAAAGCCGGTTCTTTCCAGCTGGGGGGCTGACATTACCTTTTGGGGAGGCCCACATTCCCCCCTTTTAGTTTTTGGTCAGTTTTGCCCCCCTTAAGTGCCCCCGGGAATTTAAGTGAAACGATTTTAAGAGCGGCGGCAGTCATGTGCGTTCATACAAAAACATGTATGAAACCAAACCCAAACTCCCCCCGCATATTTTGAGCATGGGGCCCAAAGTTTTTACAACACCCCACAGGGTCTGTGGAGCCAGAAATAGCTGTTTTTTTAATGCGTTCGCCGCAAATAAATTTTTTGGGCGAAAAAATTTTTGTGGGAAATTTTTGGGGAATCTGGCGAACCGAATTTTTTGAGAAATTCGCCCCACCCCAATTAAATGGTAATCAAGCTGAGGGAAATATCCTCCATCACTAGATAAAAAACAGTGAAAAATGTAGGTTGGTTTGTAGGGGCACAAGTTAGAGTCTGGTCATTCATAAACTGAGGAAAGTCTGTTTCCAGCACGAATTCGATAAAATTACAGCAGATTTAGCATTACACATCCATAGGAAACCCACAGTAAACAGAGCATCTTTTTAGTTTTTAAGTAGATCCACAGGAGTAATGGAGGCAAATGGAGAAGTAAAGCGGCTGCAGTCAGCCCCAATGACGGTGGCAAGATGAGGACTGCAGGAAGATGAAATGGGGGGCACTGCAGACTCCGAGCTCATTTAATAGTAATAAATTTGGTTAATCGGGCCCCAAACTTATTCCACAAAAAAAAAAAAACTTTCGAGCTTTGGTCCCAAAAATTATATAGACACAGTTCAAACCAAACAAGTTGTATGGGGGCCCACCTTCATTTTCGTAGAAACACACTTTTAATCCTTCTCTGGTAAATATGTCCCATCTCCAACGCTGCACGGGCCGCTAGTCCCCGACCAACGGACAGCAAATTAAACATAGCAAAGTAAATGCGGTCCAGCAATAAAATGTAGGAAAAATTGACTATTTTTTTGTATATATCTTCAGGTACAGAGGGAAAAAAGATTGCACTATAGATAAAAGCTTTTAGCTATAGTGTGATATTTTTTACCCTCTTTACTTGAAAATATTTACAATAAAATTGTAAATTTTTCCTCCATTTTATTGCTGGACCGCATTTACTTTGCTACGCCCAAAAATTATAATAAACCTTATTTTGGTCACCATCCATCCTGAGAAGGGAGGGTCTGGTCCTTGAGTTTATCTATAAATTGCTATCACATGTAGAAAAGTAAGATGTGTGGCTCTAATAAAGATTCCCTTGAAAGTTGGGACCAAAGGAATATTACTTCAAAGGCTGCCCTTTTAAAAAACAAAAACCCCTTTCATACCTGAACCCCGGGGCCCCCACAAGTTGTTTCCCCCGTTGTCAGGAAATACAACCTTTAGCTGAACGCCGGGGGCCCCGAAAAAAGAAATGAAAGTAGTTATTTAAAAAATGCCTACCATGGGACGGCCTAATATTTAGAATTTTTATTTTACAAAAAAGGACATTCCCTTTAAGAACCTGGACTATGATGCATGAGGTTAGGCCGTAAACTATAACTAGAATAAATATAAAAACCTAGGAGATTTTATATAAATACAGCAGACTATTACCTCTCCGCTCCAGGTCTTGTCTCCCGTACTCAATGTACCTTTTCAACCCAAATTTTCCAAATATCGTCCAAAAAATCTTAACCATTCTGCACACCTCGTCCGGGCTTTCCCCTCCGTGGATTATCAAACCTCGCCATTGTGGGGGTGAATGTTCTGTCTGTGTTCATAGACTGTACCTTCCCCTCAAATTTTTTACTCTTTGCCCCACTGTGCCCCCCTTTTCGGGGACAAAAGGGGCCCTCCAATGTACATAATGGAAACCTGTGATAGAATAGACACATATTACACTGTATACACTGTAGTCTATGTGATTTACCGCCCCCCTGTGGGGCATTGGTGCATGCTTACAAAGTGTATTTGAAGTATACCCGGGAAAACGATGAACAAAAAAGTAAACAAAAAGGTTAGGAGAAAAAAATTGCAAATAAAATTGGGGATCTCTGTCTTCATAAATGTGGAACACAGAGCAACAATGTAACCAGTGTGGAGGAGGTGATTATGACTTATCTTATACACCTCCCAAATCACCAATAGCTCAAGTTCACATATAATCAGAATTTGGGGAAAGTGTAGCCTTCTCTGCAACACGATCCTTTAGGTTCAACCATTTTCATATGCAATAGATATGTGTAGTGTTTGGTTAAGGATAGGGGTGCATTTGGGTTACAAAATTTATTGAAATATACAATAACATGCTGTGCAATAGATGGGATATATCTTACTCTGATTCACGTATGTGTCACTTAAAGGGGTGTTCCCCCATGCAATTTAAAGGGGTTGTATCATTACATTAAATGGTTTTCAGAATAAGGGGACAGTGAAAACAAGCAACTTTGCAATTGGATGTCATTTGCAAAGCTTTCTTGTTTTCACTGTCTCCCTTATGTTCGTTTTGTGTAAACACTGTTCCCCAGTGCCGTCGGATTCCACTTCCTTTCATTTCATTGGCTGACGGCTCTACTAATTTACATTCTGTCTGGCCCCCGGTCATATTCATGGGAGCGCGCATTCCTGTCTCTCTAACTCAGAATAAGGGGACGGCAACATTTCACTCTGCACAGCCAGGAGCTGCACAGTAACCCTGCAGCTGCTTCTACAATCAGAAAACGGCAGAATTGTGCTCGGTGCCTAAGATCTCTGCTGTTTTGGATGAGTTAATAGAAGACTGGATTCAACTGTAACAAACTTCTAGCTGTGAGAAGAGAAGAGATCAGTGCTTTGAGTTCATAGAAGATTGTCTAGACTGAATACAGGGTGTGCTATGTAAACATAAAGCTCTTACAAAATATGATATCATCCCCCTCCAGTTAAGAAACACCCAGCTGGGAGGGGAAGATACGCCCCTGGATTTGAAGAGCTAAGAAGCTGAGAGTACAATGAAACACACGAACTGATGAAGCGATACATCCCCTTTAATGGCATAGTGATAGGATCAGGGGTGCCAATAGGACAGTATGGGCTGTACTCCTGTCAGGGTCCCTAATCACAAAGGGGCCCACGGATATGTTAAAAAATCGGAACTAGTAATGAATGGAGGCCCCATTTGATTTGCCTGAATGGGACCCTGAAACGGTTAATAGAATAGATGACTGATGGCAGCCCTGGATAGGATATGTGTAACGGTCTGGAGGTGGATCCACTGGACCACCGCAGGCGATGGCGTAAGCCCACACCAGGGAGTGGAATCTAAGTGGGTCCCGGTATTCACCAGAGCCCGCTGCATAGCGGGATGGTCTTGCTGCGGCGGGAGTCCACCAGGTCATTACCACTGGCGGGGCTTTCCTGCGGTGGCGGCCAAGGCAAGGTACAGGATCGGCAGGCAGGCTCGTAGTCGGGGACAGGCAGGAGGTCAGAACAGGCGGCTCTGGTTCGTAGAAGTAGACAGGCAGGAGGTCAGGGCTGGCGGCACGGTTCTTGGTCGGTAAACGTAGGCTCGAGGTTCGGTACACGGATAGGCAAGACTAGACAATACTGGAAGGCTTCTCCAACAGGAATACACCAAGGATCCGGCGAAGGCCGCCAGGAAGAGGCCGGACTTAAATAGGAGCAGTGCCCGGCAATGACCAATTACCGGCGCACTGCCCCTTTAAATTCAAACTGCCGGCACGCGCGCACCCTAGGGGTGGAGCCACTCGTAGGGAGATGGAGACAGACTGAGCAGGAGCGCGGCCGGGTAAGTGAACGCCGACAGGGACAGGGACACGACCGGACCCCGAACCCGACGTGCGGGACGGAGCTCCGCTGGAAGCAGGAGCACGGACGCGCCTGCGACCCGGGACAGAGGTCACAGGGGCATCCGTGACAGTACTCCCCCATTGGGCCCCTCCCCTGGGCCCCCCTCTCTTACTGGATTGAAGAAATCTCTGGATGAGGCTGCGGTTTAGGATATTCTCCTCCGGCTCCCAAGACCTCTCTTCGGGACCGAACCCCTTCCAGTCCACCAGGAAGTATCGCTTTCCCCTAGTTCTCCTCATGCCCAGAATATCTTTGACCTCAAAGACATTGGGCGCATCAGCCACAGACGGAGGAGGAACAGCCTTCTGGGAAAAACGATTAAGGACCAGGGGTTTCAAAAAGGGCTGAAACGAATTGGGGATTCTCATCGTAGGGGAGCCGGAGTTTTGTATGACCCCGGGTTGATGGGCTGATCCCCAAAGGGGGTCCCAGGAAACGGGGGTCCCAGTTTGTGAGAAGGCTCTTTAGGGGCATATCGGCGGAAAAGCCCCCCTTGCCCTGGGGAGAAAATGGAGGGGGGGATTCTTCTTCTGTGTTGGTTTCATGGCCCCTCGGAAGGCGGGGCAGGGACGACGGGTCTGGGACCGAGGGCCTTATGTTTAAACCCTTTTCGTCCCCCCAGGGACCCCCGAGGGGGTTTGCCAGAGGGGAGGGGGGCAGGGATGCAGGCCTACACGATGAGAAGGGGGAAAACCCCCGCAACTCGACAAAAGGGGAGTTATAAGAGAATTCGCCTTGGCAGTAAATTGGACCTCGTTTTGAGGCCGAGACAAAAAATGGCAAGGTAACCTCTGGGGACTTGGGTTGACCCTCTCCACCGGGCCGTTCGTCGGGGGTAGGGGGAGAAAGTCGGCTTCCCCTGAAGTTGGTTGCACGGGCTGCCAAAACCTGGAGAAAAATTGAACCCCCCCGGTCCAGAAAATTTGTGGGGGATCCATGCAGACAAACCAAAAAGAGGAAAAATGCCAGCCAGGGGGGGGCAGATGGCAGCCCTAAACGGGAGAAATGCGCCTTTTTGGAAAAGCGATCCGTAATCCCCCAAATAATGGTTTTTGCCAGACGCGGAGGGAGGGTCAGTTATAAAGTCCACAAAATTTGGTCCGGGGTTGATGGGAATGGGAAGTGGTGAATGACCCCCCTTGTGCGGGGTCTTTTTGGGGGCAAGGGTCACAAGAAAAACGAAGCCAAAACATCCTTTTCCACTTGGCCCCCATAGAACGGGTATCAGGGGGAAAGGGTTCTTGGGCGCCGGGATGACAGCCCCCAAGGCAATGTCCCCATTTTAAGATACGTCTGCGGAGAGCAGGGCGAAATTGCCCTTCCCAGGAGGAACCTTAAAGGTCCACTGGACGCCGAGCGCGACGTTCTGGGGGAAATTATGTGTTGGGAGTAATTTTCACCCACCCGTGGAGGAGGGAGAGGGCTCAGCTCTCCATTCTTCTTGTGGTGAAGTGGATCTAAAAAATCGAACCGGGAAGAAGAGCCCCCACCTAGCCTGGCGGGGTTAAAGCGCGGGCCGTCGTGCGGTTGATGGGAGGGGGAAAAACGGGCCCCCAGGAGTTAATCCACTTTCCAGACCAATTTTAGGCTAGTGCCCCCGGGTCCCCAATTTCGTGTAATTCCTCTCGGCCGAAAACGTTTGGAGAAAAACCCCGGACGTTACATTTTTTCCCGGGGGCCCCCTTTTGCTAAGAACTCTCAGGCCCACAGAAAAGCATCCACCTCCAGTGTAAAGGGTTTCGCGGGATCCGGACGTGCAAGGTGGTGAAGGCCATATCGGGGCCCCCGAGAAAAGTGAGGAGGGGAACTGGCCATAGTAGTTGGAAGCCAAAGCCGAAAGCCCGAGGCTGACGGGCGGGGGCCCTGCAACCGGTGAAGCTTTGCTGGGTCCCATCCGTAGGCCTTGGTCAAGATGACGTCCCAGAAACGGGGGCTAGTCGAGGGAAAAGGGCCTTCCCTAGCTTGGCTAAGTGGTTCCCCCCGGGGACGTTCAGTATTTGACGAACATGGCTGGGGGGTTCGGGGGGGGGAAAACCCCAAAAGTGTAAAGGGTGCCACCACGCAGGGTAGAGGAGGTCTCTGAAGAGTCATTCACGAGCTCCTGAAAGAGGGCGGGCGCATTACACGCCCAAGGGCATTCCCCAGGTCTAAAAGGCCCCCATCCCTGGTGTTGGGCCGTCTTCCATTCATCGCCTTGCGGATTGGACCAATTATAGGCCCTTAAAATTCCCCAACTTGGAAAGATTTTGCGCCCTGCGGGCGGTAAAAAACAGTTCCTGATCAACGGTAGGGAAACCCCGGTTTTTCCCGGATCTTGTTAAAACCCCGGTGACTTTGCAGGGCCGTAAGGTCCCGTCCTTCTTCTTTACAAAAAAGAACCCCGCCCCGGGGGAGAAGGGTGGGATGCCCCCTTTCCCTGAGTTTTCCCCCTGGATATACCGGAAGGTTGGGTCTAAAAAAAACCGACGTGGGTAACTGGGGCCTCGGGGGGACTGGTACAGGGGAAATAAGTCATGGGAAATCTTTATGGAGTTGCGGAGGAAGACCTGGTTTGTCTCTCGGAGAACACACGGCTTTCTCCAGATATTCGGGGGGCCCGCCCGGGCGGGCCCCTGAAGGGGTCGAGCGAGAGCGGAAGCCCCGGGCGAGGTGCCCCCCAAACACGCCCCGACATTTTGGGCCCCCCAAGAATCACCTCCCCCCGTGCCCAGCCCGGTTAGGGAGGGGGAAGGTCGCAGCCATGGGGCCCCGAGGGGTGCCGAGAGGAGGAGGCAACAAAAAAAGGAGATTTTTTCCTTTATGCAGCGCCCCACTGGAGGGACAGTGGTTTGGGTGAAAAATGGAGGGTGTCGTAAGCAACTCCCCGTGCAATGCGGGCAACGGTTTTCCCGGGGACCACCCCACGCGATACTGCTTCATAGGGACTGGTGTTTTAATTCCCGGGGGAGCCCGAGTCCCGAAAGCCGGAACTTGGGAAAGTCATACCATCTTGAACGACCTGCACATTCTCAACAAGCGGGAGAGGAGGGGTTGCACCTAGGAATGCCTCTCCCACAGTCCAGGTTCGGGGTTTACCGGGCTTGGGACGCTTGGGGCTTTTCCCCGAAAATGCTTGGGGTCCACGTAAAAGGACAAGTTCCTTTGCTGACGCTGGGGGGTCTTGCTCGAGGACGAGGCCCATTAAACTGCTGGGCTTCCGGTGGAGGTTGGCGATGTGGGCGGGGGGCCCCTGGAACACCGGTGCCAGGGAGGAAACCGGGGAGGTTTGGGTGACTGTGCTTTGCCGAAGTTTCCTCCCGTTCAAGGAAGCGTACACGAGGGGGTTGCTAAAGGATCAGGTCCTTGGGGGGACGGGAGGTCTCTAAAACGGCCAAGCGTCCTTAACTGGCTTTGGGGCCCCCTTTTTTGAAGGTAGCACCAGAGCGGCCTGTTCAAGACAGTTCAGAGGCCAGGGTGTGGAATTCACCCTAGTTCCCCACAGACAGGTCCCCCTGACGGAGGTTTTTGAAAAAGTGTCTCATGGGGATCACGGTGGTTCCCCCAAAGACGTTGCGAACTCCCGAGGAAACGAAAATATAGATCCCCTTTACTGGATGTTTTCGTCCCAAAGGGGTGTGGCCCTCCAGGGCCTTCCCGGAGGGAGGGTTCCACGAAGCCACCCTTGCAAGTTAACAGGAATGATCAACATTTGCTCCCGTGCATAGGCATTGGCGGAACCCCCTGAGGCTTCGGGTCTCCGTTGAATTGATGGAAGCGAAGGGAAAAGTTGGTCCCCCCGGACCACAGGAACGAAAGGGAGGAAAAACCCCCTGGAGCTGGCGGAGGTTTGCGCTGGGCGGTGACGATTGCTGCAAAATGTTGGTAGTGGGTAAAACTGCGTGCCTGTTGACCGAGTTGCTGTGACTGGGGGCAACAACGGGCGTCAGGTCCCCAGGCTGGGGGAACGGGAACTTGGGGTCCATGGGGGATCTACGTAAAAGGGCGGAGGGTGGGTCCCCTGGACCCCCGCAGGGTGGGTAAGCCCCCGCAGGGAGTGGAATTAAAATGGGTCCCCCGGTATTCACCAAACCCCCTGCCCTGCGGGGGTGGGCTTTCCGGGGGGATTTTACCAGGTCATTTCCCCTGGGGGGGCTTTCCTGCGGTGGGGGCCAAGGCAAGGTACAGGGTCTCGTATTGGGGGCAGGGGAGGTAGAACAGGCGGTTGTTCGTAGAGTAGACAGGGGGGGTCAGGGTGGCGGCAAGGGTTTTTGGTCGGGAAAACGTAGGCTCGGGTTTTGGTACAGGATAGGCAAGTAGACAATAAATGGAGGGGTTCCCAAAAGGGGAATACACCAAAAGGGTCCCGGGGAAAGGCCCCCAGGAAAGGCCCCGGACTTAAATAGGGGTAGTGCCCCGGCAATGACCAATTAGGGCATGCCCCTTTTAAATTCAAACTGCGTGCAGTGGCGTCCCAAGGGCAACCCGCGCCCGGGGGGGTTTAGGCAGGGACTGGCAAACGCCCCGGGGAAGTGAAAAGCCGACAGGGACAGGGACAAAGAAAGGAACCCCCAACCGTTGTGCGGGACGGGGCTCCGCTGGGAAACAGGGGCTGGACCGGCCCTTTAACCCGGGACAGAGGTCGCAGGGGCGTCCGTGACAATATGCCATCAAAGTCTGATAGGTGTGGCAAAATTCCCCTGTAAAGTTTAAGTGGCCGCGGGTGCCTGGTACCTGTAGCATCAAATTTGAGTTTGTTAGGGCAACACTATTAAAAATTTTTTTGGTTTAAAATAAAATTAAAAATGGCAAAATAAAAAGCAATGTGCACAACAGTATGTAAACAAAAAGGGGATAAAATTACAAAAAAACAGACCTTTACCAGTTGGATTGGTGCAAGGTTCTGCTGAGGAGACAAACCCTCAGATCTATACTCCTGGCTCTGACACAGGTCTGTGACTCCCCAAGAGGTTTTAAGGAATCTTCAGGACCCACTCAGCCCCTCCTCCTGCTTAGGTCACAGAGGGGTATGGCTAATTAAATCCTGTGGATACTAAGAAAGCCATAATTTTAGACGGTCATAATTTGCCGAAATCTCCTAGCGAAATGAGGGAAATTTCCAAGTTCCAATTACATTAGCAAACCAGGCATACCAAATATGAATCTGAAAGATTTATTAATTTGCCAATATTCCGTTCTATTTCCTGAAGCTGAAAATCCTAGCGTTTGATGTAGGAGGAGTGGCTTGGTTCCTTGGCTATAATCTCATGAGTGAGTTATGGAAAACATGGATTATGACCAAGATTTATTTGCATCTTATACAGAGAACTAAATGCAACACACAAGATGCAGTGGCACTAAAAGCGGATTAATATCCTATATGAAGTCATGGAAAAAAGTGTTTTTTTTGGGGGTAGCGGAGCTCTTTTGTAAATATCTCAGAAACAGGTGTACATAAACAGAAAAATGTGCAAATGAATGATTACACAGGAAATGTGGTGTCTCACCTCCAGTGTGGTTGAACCTCTCCATCAGTATCTTCACTTCATGTCTGAAAAAAGCCTCGTTGTTTTTGTCAATGCGTGTTTTATATTCCCAGTGCTCAGGACTCTCATTCTCCTTCAACCATTGAGCCACAGGGACGCGTTTACCAATATCAGTAGTATATACATCAGTCTGACGATCATCTATATATCCAACTATGGAATACACAGGCAACCTGGATCCTGGGCCTGAGACCCCGGTGAAATAATAGCGCAGGGAGTGACTGTCTGAGAGAGACATACAGAGAGTTACATGATATACTGGTCACATTATTATCAACTTCAGAGCAACATATGTGTGTGTGTTCTCCATGGCTAATAATTATATTATATTACTGAAATTATATCAGCCAATAAAAGTGCTGCTTGTAGCATGGGGTTTGGTCCTGAAGAGGTGTTCCCATCTTGCACATTGATGGCTTATCAGTAGGGATCAGCCCTAGGTCTTCTGCTATTTTCTTTTCATACAGCCCCTATTGGACAAACAGTTAGTGGCTTTCACTAGCATCTCTATGCTGATGACGCCTAATCATACACCTCTTTCTGTGACCTCATCTCTGCACTGCTACATGAGTCCAGTGATTGTCTCTCTGGTGTCTCTCACATCATCTTAGAATCTTTATAAAAAAACTGACTTCCGCCATCAACTAACGAACCAAATTTGAAATTTAGTACAACCGTAACTCACAGGCAGCATGGTCGCTGTCTTGGGGTCAGATTACCCTTAGATTTGTCTAACTATGTATTTTAAATCAATTTTAACTCAAAAAAGTCTCCAGAATCTGTCCATTTAAATTGGGGTTCAGAGAGAGTCTATGATTCAGTGAGCATAATGCGCTACTATACTTATGAGCCCCACCTTTGATTACCACATCCTTTTTACATACCACACCCTCTTTTAAATACCTAACTCCTTTTGTACACCACAACCTATTTTTAAAAACCACACCCATTTTAAAAGCCACACCACTTTGCATACCACACCCGCTTTTACACATCCTTTGATATCAGCTTTCCCATGATAGGAAGTCACCAGCTTTCCTTTGTTACTGAGTGTAATGATAGAGGATAACAATGCCCTACATCGCTGTACACAATAAACTGTGGGTGCTGTGTGGTCACCCCAACCCATGATGGAGGGAACAGCGCAGAAAGTTTGTTCCTGCACCTAGAATGAATACTGTAGACATGGCACAGTCTTTCTGTATTTAACCTGACATCAGAGTCTCTTTGCATTACCCTGGCACCACCTGGCTTATCTGCAGGAGACTTTCCATCTCTACTAGGAGTCTCCTGGAAGTTCTGGAATAATTGGTAATTATGCTCTTTGTGAGGCTGAATGAATAGAAAAGCGCTATTCTGGAATGGTTTTTATTTATTTTTAAACTAATCTCATCAGCTTCTATGTGGAAGTCAGTTCTAGACTGGATTATGGTGACACATTGACTGTCATATAATGGATTTTTCTAAAACATTTGATACTGAACCACATAAAATGAGAATGCTTGGACTGGGGGAAAATGTGTGCCAGTGGGTAAGCAACTGGCTCAGTGATAGAAACAAAGGGTGGTGATTAATGTTACATGCTCATACTGGATTCCTGGTACTAGTAGGGAGCACAGGGGTCAGTATTGGGTTCTATTCTCTTTAATATATTTATTAACTACCTTACACAAGGATTGCACAGTTGAATATCAATCTTCATAGATGATGTTAAATTGTGTAAAGTAAGTAACACAATAACAGCTAATGTTCTCTTACAAAGGGATCTGGATAAGTTGCAGCAGGAAATAGGATCATGGGATGTTTTAAAAGGGGCATAATTGCACAGTACACAACCACTATACAAATCCCTGGTCAGACCACACATGGAACATTGTGTACAGTTTTGGGTACCAGCACACAAGAAATACATTGTCGAGAGTCTACAGGTTCCAAGGTGGGCAACTAAAATAATAAAAGAACTGGGTGAAAGATAAGCTGGGTGACATAAATGTGCATACATATATCAAAGGACAAAACTGAGATCCCATCCATGATTTACAGTGCCAAGCAAAAGGGTAACAATATTTTTTCCTTTTAACTTTCAAGCTCCATATCTCACCATCCACTACAGCTTTGAAAGTGAGGCTACCATCATTTTATAGACAATCATCTTGGATCTCATACATAACTTTGACTTGCAACTATTTAGCATATGCTTAGTTCTTCAGATTCTTATCATGTAACTGCATTGTTACTGTTTTTCTCCTGGTGGTGGAACAATCATTTTCTTCTTGTTACTACAAATTACAACCTGTTCTCACATTTCCTAATAGCTCAGTGTGTTATCAGGCTGATTCCCAAGCAAAAGGTCACTGGTTCGAGCAGCTGTGAAGAAGATTTCCCAAGAAAAGAGAAGCAGCATCATCCAGCTCATCAATAGCATCTCTGGGCAAAGAAAATTGCCGAACTGCATCATGTGAGGCCCTGACAGCTGGAAGAACATGAAGTGAAGTCCATACATCCAATCAGAAGCCAAGAGGTGACGTCCAGGGGAAATATTAGAGTCAACAAGTCGCTCATCACAAGGTCGATCAGTTCTAACGCGACAGACACAACAATGGAGGCGGCTCATAGGCTTCGTAAGAGTGAGATCACAGACGTCCATGCAAGCGCCGGCCAACATGCATTACACAGATCTGGAATGATGGCCCAAAAAAAGGAGAAGAAGCCGCGACTTCAATCTTGTTATAAGAAGCGTCGGCAAAGAGTTTGCAAAAAAGTACGAAAAATGGAAGATTAGAAACAGGGGATTTGGAGCGATGAGATGAAAGTCAATAGACCGGGCTCTGATGGGGGCACATAAAAGGTACTACTTGTTCAAGGATCAACAGCTCAGGGCTAAGGTCTTCTTCTACAACCACAGCCGGCTATTAGGCTGGGTTCATACAGTGTTTTTGATGCTGATTTTGCAGTTGTATTTCAAAGCTGAAACCCAGAGTGAGTCCCAATCACAGAATTGGTACAAACCTTTCTATTATAATTTATTTCATTTGTAGTTTCCGTTCTTGGTTTTGGCTTCCGAACACTTGCAAAATACACACCAAAGACCCCGTGTGAGCCCTGCCTTTTTTCCACCCTGCTCCTGTCTGTAAAGCTTCTGCACCAGTAATTGTATCACACACAGACCAGGAACGCTCAGGCTGTTTTCAGGATTTTTTTTTATCTTGCATGGTGCGTGCCATAAGGGGAAAGCCAACACATGATAGTAGATTTAATTTAAAAGAAAAAATTGCTCCCAGAAAATAAATAAGTGACCCCTAAATGCTGCCATAAAAAGCAAACCTTCATATGCCGAAGTGAAAAAACTAATGGCTCTTGACATTTTGCTATGAAAAAATATAGCTGTACCTGAGAGTCCTAAAGTAAACAAAAAGGGCAATATTGGATAGTCACTTGTACGGGCGGACCCCAGGCATTCAACAATGACTCTATTACTTGCAGAAGCACAGAGGTCACCATTTTAAAGGGGTTTTGCCAAGAAGTGATTTCCTCACCTAACAGGCTGATACTCCCCTCTTGAGACTTGAAAAAGGGGCGTTGTTTCTGTGTTTAAAAAAAACAAGTACCTCCTCTGTGATGTCATCCCTCCACCTCCAATGCACATTTCTGATATTCAGTCTCTGTACTTGAGCAAACATGTTATTTGGCTAATCCACAGGGGATAACTGTATTGTGTACAAGTTTCTCCCTCTTGTCTGCTCAGGAGAGAAGATAAGCTCCTTGAAAAAATGAACAAACAGTTTCATTTGTTCAGGAACTGTTGCAGGGGGAGAGGATGGCTGAGCAGAGAGCCAGGGAGCCTCTGCATGTTTACTGAGATAATTACATTACAGCCAGTGGATTCTCTATACAAAAGACACAGGATCTATTCTCCCCAGTCCCTTCAAAGCTCATTCATGTTCCCTGCCATCAGATAAGAAGTGCAAACAACACAAGTGCAGCCAGATAAGCTCCTGTCAGCTCCTGGTTCTGTCTAATGTGAACTGTCAGGCTGTAGCTCTCACATGATTAACTTTTTTTAATGACATATATTTAGAAAAGTGATTAAATAGCCATTTTGGAGGATCCCACATCAACATTAGATCGTGGCAAAACCCCTTTAAAACATCCCCTTTAAAACAAGACTCGGGCCCCCAAGGCTGATTTAACCAAAATTAGAGAAAAATAGGACATTATTTACTTAAAAACACATACACATGGCCAGGGGCGTAACTAGAATTTAAGGGGCCCCATAGCAAGATGACATGGGACCCATCACCTGATGACAGGAAACTAAAACGGCAGCACAAGGAGCAATAATGAAGGATAGAAACAATATCGCCATATATCAGGGAAGACACATAGCAGAGCTGGAGAGCAGAAACCCCCAACTACTTGTTCCCTACAAAAGGAGCAATGTTCTTGCATCTGACTGGATCCCTTCAACCTCTGAGTTGCTATGTCTGCTATGGCTATAGTTATGCCCATGTACATGGCCAAACCCACAGCTCCATGGCTGGACAGAAAAAACATTCCCGATAGGCAATATAAACCCCAGTGCTACATGGGAGAAATTGCACAGGTGCAACTCACTGATGAACAATTGCTCACACACCAAGGGCCACATGTATGAAAACTGTAAAGGTCTAAAACTCACTTTGTTGCCCATAGGTTACTATGGGCAAAAAAGTGAGTTTTAGACCTATACAGTTTTCATACATATGGTCTCACCTATCCATCGGGAGGGGTAACTGTTTAGTAAAAAACTGCACATTGCATAAGAACCAGTTCACACTGTGCAGAAAAGCCGCAGTAGTAATGAAAACAATGTTAAACTTATAGGACAATTAGTTCCTCTGTGTATAAAAGCTTAAAGGGGTTTTGCCACGAAGTGAATTCCTTACCTCCTTATCAGCTCAGGGTAGAATATAAACAAATCATGCTGAGTCATGAACGGCTGCAGGGGTGAGAGGGAGGGGGGTGAGCAGAGAGTGAGGAAGAAGGTAGCGCCTGCAATGTTTACTCAAATAATAACATTACAACAGTGGATTCTCTATACAGCAGATGGCCTCATACACTGCACTTTCTCCACAGTCCCTTGAAAGCTCCTTCATGTTCCCTGTCATCAGATAAGAAGTGCAAACACGCAAGCGCGGCCAGATTAGCTCCTGTCTAATGCAAACTTTCAGGTAACTAAGGGGGACTGAGCAATGCTGTCTCTCACAGGCTTCACTTTTTGTAATCACATATATTTAGAAAAGTGATTAAATACCCATTTTGGAGGATCCCACGTCAACATTACATCGTGGCAAAACCCCATTAAGTAAATTTTTAAATTTAGCTAAAAGATCACTAAACACAATAATAAGGTATAAAACAATCTGCAGAGAAACTAGAGACTGTGGTAAACTAACAATAGCACAAAACTACATAATATATAATATAATGGATAATATTGTAACAACCTCCTCCCTACACACTCACCAGAATACACCGCAGACAGGCTGAGAAGTATCAGGGTGAGGACGAACATCTTCTACATCCTGAGGGCGAGCACTATAACAGTATAAAGTATCATAAAGGGATGTACGATACATAAGGGCTGTGCTCTCTCTGATTTACTCCAATAAGGAACCAGTCTGCAGGTGCCTAATAGTTACCAGGCAGACTCAAGAGATTAACTTTAGAACAGGGAAGTAAAAGTTTGAGATCAAACAGAAACAATGGACTTTTAGTGTCTTATCCTCACAGGGAGGTTAAAATGAAGCAAAAACTTGACATAAATATAATAAACATAAAAAAAAGATTACTGTTGAAAATATGAAACATCTACAGCACTATAAAAATACCACCAAGATGTGTGTAGAAATGATCATAATGTACAGTACGTAACAAGATATTCCAGCACCACATAATCCATATATTATTTTAAAGGATGTGCTTTTTTATCGTTCCATATTCATTAAAAAACTACAACTAACTTGACACACATCGTTTAATACAGACGCGTTTCGGGCAACGATTAGGCCCGAAAGGCGTCTGCATTAAACTATTAGGAATTCCCCATGGCAGCATTTTTTAGTCATGTATAACAGTATTAACCCCATAAGCACCAGGTCTGAAAAGGCTTTAATGACTAGTTAATTTTTTAATTTTTTTTTTACACCATTCATATTTTATACCGAATAACCTGTTAGATGAATTGTACAGGTTATTAGGATCATGTAAATACCTAGTATGTGTAGGTTTCTTTTTTGTGTAATGTATGCATAATAATTTATTTTTATTATTAATTTAAAAAATCTAGTTTTTCACATTTTCATTTTTTTTTTACTTTTTTAATTCCATTAGTGGATAACTATTTAACACTTTTTATTTTACATTTAGGGCCAGATGTGTGAAAACTGTTGAGGTCTAAAACTCACTTTATTGCCCATAGCAACCAATCAGAGCCCATAGCAACTAATCAGATCCCATAGCAACCAATCAGAGCTCATAACAACCAATCAGAGCCCATAGCGACCAATCAGAGCCCATAGCCACCAATCAGAGCCTATAGGAACCAATAAGAGTTCATAGCGACCAATCAGTACCCATAGCAACCAATCAGAGCCCATAGCAACCAATCAGAGCCCATAGCAACCAATCAGAGCCTATAGGAACCAATAAGAGCTCATAGCAACCATTCAGAGCCCATGGCAACCATTCAGAGCCCCCCTCTGATTTCATATCGTGCACTGGAAAAATGAGAGGGGCGCTCTGATTGGTTGCTCTGGGCTTTTGATTTGGTTTGTTTTTGAGCTTGATTGGTTGTTTATGTGGCTCTGATTGGTTGCTATGGGATCCGATTAGTCGCTATGAGCTCTGATTGGTAACTATGGACTCTGATTGGTTGCTATGAGCTCTTATTGGTTCCTATAGGTTCTGATTGGTGGCTATGGGTTCTGATTGGTGGCTATGGGTTCTGATTGGTTGCTATGGGCTCTGATTGGTTGCATGGGTGACAAAGTGAGTTTTAGACCTAGACAGTTTTCGTACATGTGGTCCTTAGTAATGTATTTGCATACTTTTGTGTGCTAATACATTAAAGTATGTGTCAGTCTGACACACGCAGTGATGAGGGCAGCACACAGTCTGCCCTGATCACTGGCTTCTTACACAGACAGTTCTGGGGCCACTCTAGGTCCTCAGGGCTGACTGTGCAGCCGTTCCCCGGGCTCTGTCAGGTCATCGGGAGTCCCGGTCACCCGACAGAGGAGGTGAAAGCCCTTTGATTATCCCATAGTCACGGACCATTGCAATCAAAGTGTTAAATGGCAGAAATCAGAGGTTTCCTTCAGTTCCTGCTGTTCACAAAGACTGTTCTAGGAATGGCTCTGTTGACTCCAGCTCCATTCCTGGTGCAGTTGCGGTGCTGGAAGCTGCAAAAGCCCTCTGTCTGCAGCAACGTCTATTGCCGTATTATTTTTTTATTAATTTTTTTACACTTTTTCTGTTCTTTTGTTAACTTTTTTTTTTAAAATCCCATGAAGGGAGAACTGTGCTACTTTTTTTTTTTTTTTACACTTAGTAATGTATTATCATAGTCATATATGCTAATACAGTATAATCTGTGTCAGTCTGACATCGGCAGTGATCTGGACAGCACACAGTCTGCCCTGATCGCTGGCTTCTTACACAGACAGTCCCGGGGCTACTCTATGTCTCCAGGGCTGACTGTGCAGCCATTCCCCAGGCTCTGTCGGGGTGTTCCGATCACCCGACAGAGCAGGGAAACCCATTGAGGGTGCTGTGGAGACGAACTGCGGCAATCAAAGGGTTAAAGCACCGGGGTGCGGAGGTTTCCCCCGCTCCCCGACACTTGCAGAAGCTGCACTGGGATCAGGGTTGTGTAGCACAGCCCCGAACCCAGCGCAGTTGCGGCGCCGGGTGCCGCAAACTCCGATGTCTGCAGCGACGCCAAAAGACGGTGGGCGGTCGTTAAGGAGTTAAGACAATTTTATACAGATAGTAAAGATAGAAGTAATGTAATTTGAAATATATAGCAATTCAATGGTTGCATATGTCTTAGCGCTACCGTATTTTGTTGTACTTCTTGCATTATTATACAATCACAAAATCACCACCACCCTTGTTGCTCCTCTCACACACAACAGAACCCGCAACATCAACAGACAACCCTGGCACACAGACTCCACCAAACAGCTGTGGAAGAAAACCCGCTCCACCGACGACTTCACCTCATACAAACAATCGCTACATACATTTAAGTCCGCACTCAGCTCAGCCAAACAGGATTACTTCACCACTCTCATAGCCTCCCTGTCCCACAACCCCAGACAATTATTCAAAACCTTCAACTCGCTTCTCCGTCCACCGGCACCTCCTCCCCCATCTCTCCTTTCAGCGGACGACTTTGCCACCACTTTCTAAACAAGACCAACCTCATCAGAGAAAGCATCACTCCACTGTCCCCACCGCCCACACCCATGCTGGAACAGTTCTCACCACCAGCCCCTCTACCCACACAGTTCAAACAGTCACCACCTTGCACTTCCCCCCCTAACTTGCTTCTCCACTGTCACTCATGACGCGCTCCTCTCTACTCTCCAAATCCAACCTCACTACCTGTAACCTTGATCCACTCCCATCCCACCTCATCGCAGACCTCAGCCACATTATACGCCCAGCTCTCACCCATCTCTTCAACCTATAACTAACCTCTGGCATCTTCCCTTCCCCATTTAAGCATGCCACCATCACAACCATCCTGAAGAAACCTTCTCTTGACCCCTCCTCTCTGCTTCCATTTGCTTCGAAACTCCTGGAACAACACGTCTACCTTCAATTGTCCTCCCATCTGTCCTCCAACTCTCTTCTTGACCCACTGCAATCTGGTTTCCGATCCCATCACTCTACAGAAACTGCCCTAACCAAGGTCACCAACGACCTAGTAACCGCTAAAGCCTCACGTCACTACTCGATCCTTCTCCTCTTAGACCTGTCCTCTGCCTTTGATACTGTTGACCATTCCCTCCTGCTACAAATCCTCTCATCCCTCAGCATCACGGACTCAGCCCTTTCCTAGATCTCCTCATACCTCACTGATCGGACATTCAGCGTCTCTCACTCTCACTCCTCCTCCTCTCACCCTCTCTCTGTTGGTGTCCCCCAGGGGTCAGTCCTGGACCCACTAATCTTCTCTGTCTACACTCTTGGTCTGGGTCAGCTCATAGCATTACATGGCTTTCAGTACCACCTGTATGCTGACGATACCCAACTCTACATCTCCGGCCCAGACATTAACTCCCTTCTCTCCCGGATCCCAGACGCCTGTCATCCATATCCTCCTTCTTCTCCTCCCGTCTCCTAAAACTTAATGTAGAGAAAACCGAATTCATTATCTTCCCACCGTCCCACTCCTGATCTCTCTATCATAGTCAACGGCTGTACATTCTCACCCGGTCCCGCAAGTCCACTGCCTTGGGATAACACTTGACTCCACTTTGTCCTTCAAACCGCACATCCAAACCCTAACCTCTGCTGCCGCCTCCACCTGAAAAAACATCTCTCGCATCTGCTCATTCCTCAACTCTGACACTACAAAAATGCTGGTCCATGCCCTCGTCATCTCCCGCCTCAGCTACTGAAACATCCTTCTCTGTGGCCTCCCATCCAGTACTCTCGCTCCCCTTCAATCCATCCTCATCTCTGCTGCCCGTCTTATCCACCTCTCTCCTCGCTACTCCTCTGCCTCTCCCCTCTGCCAATCCCTTCACTGGCTACCCATTGTCCAGCGAATTAATTTCAAGTTACTAACCAAGACCTACAAGGCTCTCCATAACCTCTCTCCTCCATACATCTCTGCTCTAATCTCCAGATATCTCCCCTCACGCACTGTCCGCTCCTCACAGGACCTTCTCCTCTGCTCTCCTCTTATCAGCTCCTCACACAACCGTCTCCAAGACTTCTCTCGTGCTTCCCCCACACTCTGGAACTCACTGCCCCAACACATCAGACTCTCCCCCACTCTCACCAGCCTCACAAGCCACCTGAAAACCCATCTCTTCAGGATAGCCTACGACCTAGAATAACCCCGCTGTCACTGCACCCCACAAACATGTCTGCCCCTCACCTCCTGTCTCTTTCCCCCTTCCTTGTAGATTGTAAGCCTTTGCAGGCAGGGTTCTCTCTCCCTTTGTACCTGTTATTAGTCAAAGATTGTCACTATTGTACTTGTTTGACTTATGTTATGTATGTAACCCCCCTGAATGTATAGCGTCCTGGAATCAATGGCGCTATAAAATAAATAATAATAATAATTATTATTGTTGCAGTTCAGCCATTACAGCCTGCACCCGTGCACTTGCTTCGTTATTGTTTGGATTTGCTGATTACCTTTATTATACAGATCATCTGGGAGGTGCTGCCACCTCCATTTGACTCCTACTCTCATTCACCATGGATAGTTTTACTCAGTATAGCTGGTTGTTGTTGCCCAAAATACATTAGGGGCCTTGGTCCAAGGAGGCGTAAGTTTATTAGATAGGTCTACAAAAAATTCCCAAAATGGTCAGCACATCCAAAACAATCTCAAAGAAAATAAGGTAGGTGCATGCTGCCGTGACTCCAAACAGTGCAAACACAAAACATATCAGCAGCACTCTACAAACAGCTCAAATATTCGTTGTTTGACTGTCTCTTAGCATCGGCAGAGTGCTGCTGATACGTTTTTGTGTTTGTATTGTTTATCTTGGCTCTGATGATCATTTTTTGCTTTTGGATCGTTTGCATGGGGAAGTGACTGCCTCCATTGCGGTCGTGCACTCCTGAGATTCCAAGTAGACTGTTTTTACTCAGAGCACAGCATAGCCGGGACCCCCATGTTCTGAAAGTATGAGGGCCTGATAGGGCACCGAGCGAGGTGAGAATACTATAGCGTAGGCCCCTATCTGAACGGAGATCCCCTTGTCATTGGTAAAAATATGGAAGAAGCAGAAGAAAAATTGCGGTCCCCGGTGCTCGTCTATTCCAACCTCCGTGAGGCGCGGAATATTGTATAATAAAGGCTTTTATTTGATGTAAAACAAACTCATGAACAGAGCTAAAAACCTTTTAAAAATATGAAGTAATAAAATCACTAATGACGCGTTTCTCGCCGATACCGGAATTTTAATCACAATTCCTGAGGTAGCACCGGTATCGGTGAGAAACGCGTCATTAGTGATTTTATTACTTCATGTTTTTAAAAGGTTTTTAGCTCTGTTCATGAGTTTGTTTCACATCAAATAAAAGCCTTTATTATACAATATTCCACGCCTCACGGAGGTTTGAATAGACGAGCAGCAGGGACCGCAATTTTTCTTCTGCTTCTTCCATTGTCCATGCCCGCTGCTCCAATTCTTGCTGCTTCGGAGATGAGATCCACAGCTGCCTCTGATAGACTCGGACTAAGTCCTGTAAATGCTTATGAGAGTTGTGCCTCTAAAGTAACAGAACAACTCTATCAGGTCAGCCTGCACCTTGCTGTTTTTCTGCACTAACTGTATGGTATATAGACATACTTCACCATACGAGCGCCCCCTCTGTTTTTTCTTTCTTCTGCATTGGTAAAAATGTGGACTAAGAAATGAATATTTTCATGTATCCAAAAAGAATGAAACACGAAGAAAAAGTATACGGAGTAAGCTCACCTATTTTGCAGGGCAGTCAGAAGTTCCAGGCGCACGTACCTTGCTCCAGCAGTAATTCATAAAGTCTCAATGAAAACATGGTGGGTACAGCGCACTTAAATCTTTCCATGTAATAAAAACATTCAGCATTTATTTAACTCCAAACTGAATAAAAATCATGGAAGAATATATGAAGGGACAAAAAAGACAAGACCACTCTTGTAAGAACTAACACGTTTCAGGCATGCAATGCCCTTAATCGTACGAAAATGCATTTTGTACAGTGCTACGGATACATTTTTGTATTAAGATTTATCTGATTAGATGACCTTGATGTGTTACGGTGGACACACACAATCTGATCAAAATGTGCACTAAAAAACCTCAACTCACATATAGTAAAAATAGTAGTAATGCAATTCAAAACATTTTGGGCGACATGTCACATTAGAGCTGCACCATTTTTTTGGGTGTATATAGGTAACGCCACTCACACTCATATATGTTATATACCAAAAGAAAAGAGACCTTAATACCCAAACTTAATAAAAGAAATAGCGTTATTAAATTGAAAAATGAAAAATAATTCAAGTAAAGAAAACAGAAAAAAACAAAAAAAAAATTAGTTTAAATTTGGACGACAAACCAACACAAAACCAGGACTCAAACAAGTGGACACAAACACACATGTTAAACAAAATGAATCCCTATTTAGTACATCTCAAATATCCTTTTGTTACCATCTGCTAATTCAGCTAGATTGATAGATGAGATGAATACATGATATATAGGATCAATGTCACGAGCGGCGCCGCAGCCCGTGGTCCGGGGTGTGGGTGCCCGTGTGTCCGCCCTGTCCCTGTTGAGCCCGGGGCTCGTGGTGCCATGGTCTGCGAGCTCACTCGCTCCCACGGGCGCACTGTCTTATCTGACCGCGCTCCTGTTGCTTCTCCGTTGACTGCCGGCCGATGTGCGCGTCCCCACTCCCTAGGGTTTCTTCTCAGGAGAGAAGATAAGCTCCTTGAACAAATGAACAAACAGTTTCATTTGTTCAGGAACTGCTGCAGGGGGGAGAGGAGGGCTGAGCAGAGAGCCAGGGAGCCTCTGCATGTTTACTGAGATAATTACATTACAACCAGTGGATTCTCTATACAAAAGGCACAGGATCTTTTTTCCCCAGTCCCTTCAAAGCTCGTACATGTTCCCTGCCATCAGATAAGAAGTGCAAGCAACGCAAGTGCAGCCAGATCAGCTCCTGTCAGCTGCTGGTTCTGTCTAACGTAAACTGTCAGGAAACTAAGGGCATCTTAGTCAGGCTGTAGCTCTCACATGATTCACTTTTTTAATGACATATATTTAGAACAGTGATTAAATAGCCATTTTGGAGGATCCCACGTCAACATTAGATCGTGGCAAAACCCCTTTAAAACATCCCTTTAAAACAAGACTCGGGCCCCCAAGGCTGATTTAACCAAAAATAGAGAAAAATAGGACATTTTTTACTTAACAACACAGACACATGGCCTGGGGGCGTAACTAGAATTTAAAGGGCCCCATAGCAAGATGTGATGGGCCCCATCACCTAATGACAGAAAACTAAAACGGCAGCATAAGGAGCAATAATGAAAGATAGAAACAACACCGCCATATATCAGGGAAGACACATAGTAGAGGTGGAGAGCAGAAAACCCCCAACTACTTGTTCCCTACAAAAGGAGCAATGTTCTTGCATCCGAATGGGGCCCCTCAACCTCTGGGAGCCATAGCAGTTGCTATATCTGCTATGGCTATATTTATGTCCATGGCCATACTAGCAGCTCCATGGCTGGACAAAAAAACTATTTCCAATAGGAGGCAATATAAACCCCAGGGCTACATGGGAGAATTTACTCAGGTGCAACTCATTGATGAACAATTACTCACACATCAAGGGCCACATTGGATAAGAACCAGTTCACACTATGCAGAAAAGCCGCAGTAGGAATGAAAACCGTGTCAAACTTATAGGACAATTAGTTCCTCTGTGTATAAAAGCTTATGTAAATTTTTAAATGTAGCTAAAAGATCACTAATCACAATAATAAGGTATAAAACAACCTGCAGAGAAACTAGAGACTGTGATAAACTAACAATAACACAAAACTACATAATATATAATATAATGGATAATATTGTAACAACCTCCTCCCTACACACTCACCAGAATACACCGCAGACAGGCTGAGAAGTATCAGGGTGAGGACGAACATCTTCTACATCCTGAGGGCGAGCACTATAACAGTATAAAGTACCATAAAGGGATGTACGATACATAAGGGCTGTGCTCTCTCTGATTTACTCCAATAAGGAACCAGTCTGCAGGTGCCTAATAGTTACCAGGCAGACTCAAGAGATTAACTTTAGAACAGGGAAGTAAAAGTTTGAGATCAGGCAGAAACAATTGACGTTTAGTCTCTTATCCTCACAGGGAGGTTAAAATGAAGCAAAAACTTGACATAAATGTAATAAACATAAAAAAAATTATTACTGTTGAAAATATGAATCTAGAGCACTATAAAAATACCACCAAGATGTGTGTAGAAATGATTATAATGTACAGTACGTAACAAGATATTCCAGCACCACATAATCCATGTATTATGATAAAAAGATTTGCTTCCTTATCGTTCCATATTCTTTAAAAAGGTACAACTAACTTGACACACATCGTTTAATACAAACGCGTTTCGGGCAACGATTAGGTCCGAAACGCGTTTGCATTAAACGATTAGGAATTCCCTATGGCAGCATTTTTTAGTAATGTATAACAGTATTAACCGCATAAGCACCAGGTCTGAAAAGGCTTAAATGACTAATTAATTTTTTTTACATTTTTTTACACAAAAAATATTTTATACTGAATAACCTGTTAGATGAATTGTACAGGTTATTAGGATCATGTAAATACCTAGTATGTGTAGGTTTCTTTTTTGTGTAATGTATGCATAATAATTTATTATTAATTTAAAAAAAATCTAGTTTTTCAAATTTTTTTTTTTTTTTAACTTTTTTAATACCATTAGTGGATAACTATTTAACACTTTTTTTTACATTTAGGGCCAGATGTGTGAAAACTGTCGAGGTCTAAAACTCACTTTATTGCCCATAGCAACCAATCAGAGCCCATAGCAACTAATCAGATCCCATAGCAACCACTCAGAGCTCATAACAACTAATCAGAGCCCATAGCCACCAATCAGAGCCTATAGGAACCAATAAGAGCTCATAGCGACCAATCAGAGCCCATAGCCACCAATCAGAGCCCATAGCAACCAATCAGAGCCCATAGCCACCAATCAGAGCCCATAGCCACCAATCAGAGCTCATAGCAACCAATCAGAGCCCATAGCAACCAATCAGAGCCTATAGGAACCAATCAGAGCCCATAGGAACCAATCAGAGCCTATAGGAACCAATCAGAGCACATAGCAACCAATCAGAACGCCCCTCTCATTTCATATACTGCTCTGGAAAAATGAGAGGGGCTCTCTGATTGGTTGCTATGGGCTCTGATTGTTGCTATGGGCTCTGATTGGTGGCTGTGGGCTCTGATTGGTTGCTATGGGTTCTTATTGGTGGCTATGGGTTCTGATTGGTTGCTATGGGTGACAAAGTGAGTTTTAGACCTAGACAGTTTTTGTACATGTGGTCCTTAGTGATGTATTTGCATACTTTTGTGTGCTAATACATTACAATATGTGGCATCTGACACAAGCAGTGATCAGGACAGCACACAGTCTGCCCTGATCACTGGCTTCTTACACAGACAGCTCTGGGGCTACTCTAGGTCCTCAGGGCTGACTGTGCAGCCGTTCCCCGGGCTCTGTCAGGTCACCGGGAGTCCCGGTCACCCGACAGAGGAGGGGAAAGCCCTTTGATTATCCCATAGTCACGGACCATTGCAATCAAAGTGTTAAATGGCAGAAATCAGAGGTTTCCTTCAGTTCCTGCTGTTCACAAAGACTGTTCTAGGAATGGATCTGTTGACTACAGCTCCATTCCTGGTGCAGTTGCGGTGCTGGAAGCTGCAAAATCCATCTGTCTGCAGCGACGTCTATTGGTGTATTATTTTTTTAGTAATTTTTTTACACTTTTGCTGTTTTTTTTTTTACTTTTTTTTAAATTCCCTGAAGGGATAACTGTGTTACTTTTTTTTTTTTTTAAAATTATTAATGTATTAGCATATTAATATATGCTAATACATTATAATATGTGTCAGTATGACACTGGCAGTGATAAGGACAGCACACAGTCTGCCGTGATCGCTGGCTTCTTACACAGACAGTCCTAGGGCAACTCTTGGTCCCCAGGGCTGAAGGTGCAGCCATTCCCCAGGCTCTGTCGGGTTACCGGGTGTCCCGATCACCCGACAGAGGAGGGGAAAGCCCTTTGGTTGCGCTGCGGTGACGAACTGCGGAAATCAAAGGGTTAACGCACTGGAGTGCGGAGGTTTCCCCCGCTCCCCGACACTTGCAGAAGCTGCACTGGGATCAGGGTTGTGTAGCACAGTGCCGAACCCAGCGCAGTTGCGGCGCCAGGCGCCGCAAACTCCGATGTCTGCAGAGACGCCAAAAGATGGGCGTTTGTTAAGGAGTTAAGACAATTTTATACAAATGGTAAAGATAGCAGTAATGTAATTTGAAATATCTAGCAATTCAATGGTTGCATATGTCTTAGCGCTGCCGTACTTTGTTGTACTTCTTGCATTATTGTTACAGTTCAGCCATTACAGCCTGCACCCGTGCACTTGCTTCGTTATTGTTTGAATTTGCTGATTAACTTTGTTATACAGTTCATCTGGGGGGTGCTGCCGCCTCCATTTGAGTCCTACTCTCCTCTCATTCACCATGGATAGTTTTACTCAGTATAGCTGGATATTGTTGTCCAAAATACATTAGGGGCCTTGATCCAAGGAGGCGTAAGTTTATTAGATAGGTCTCCAAAAAATTCCCAAAATGGTCAGCACATCCAAAACAATCTCAAAGAAAATGAGGTAGGTGCACACTGCCCTGGCTGGAAACAGTGCAAACACAAGAACGTATCAGCAGCACTCTTCAAATATTCGTTGTTTGACTGTCTCTTAGCATCGGCAGAGTGCTGCTGATACGTTTTTGTGTTTGCATTGTTTATCTTGGCTCTGCTGATCATTTTTTGTTTTTGGTTCATTTGCATGGGGAAGTGGCTGCCTCCATTGTGGTCGTGTACTCCAAAAATTCAACGTAGACTGTTTTTACTCAGAGCACAGCATAGCCGGGACCCCCATGTTCTGAAAGTATGAGGGCCTGATAGGGCACCGAGCGAGGTGAGAATACTATAGCGTAGGTCCCTATCTGAACGGAGATCCCCTTGTCATTGGTAAAAATGTGGAAGAAGCAGAAGAAAAATTGCGGTCCCCAGTGCTCGTCTATTCAAACCTCCGTGAGGCGTGGAATATTGTATAATAAAGGCTTTTATTTGATGTAAAACAAACTCATGAACAGAGCTAAAAACCTTTTACAACTATGAAGTAATAAAATCACTAACGACGCGTTTCTCGCCGATACCGGAATTTTAATCGCAATTCCTGAGGTAGCGCCGGTATCGGTGAAAAACGCGTCGTTAGTGATTTTATTACTTCATGTTTTTAAAAGGTTTTTAGCTCTAACCATGAGTTTGTTTTACATCAAATAAAAGCCATTATTCTACAATATTCCACGCCTCACGGAGGTTTGAATAGACAAGCACCGGGGACTGCATGTTTTTTTCTGCTTCTTCCACTGTCCATGCCCGCTGCTCCAATTCTTGCTGCTTCGGAGAGGAGATCCACAGCTGCCTCTGATAGACTCGGACTAAGTCCTGTAAATGCTTATGAGAGTTGTGCCTCTAAAGTAACTGCACAACTCTATCAGGTCAGCCTGCACCTTGCTGTTTTTCTGCACTAACTGTATGGTATATAGACATACTTCACCATAGGAGCGCCCCCTCTGTTTTTCTTTCTTCTGCATTGGTAAAAATGTGGACTAAGAAATGAATATTTTCATGTATCCAAACAGTATGAAACACGAAGAAAAAATATACAGAGTCAGCTCACCTATTTTGCAGGGCAGTCAGAAGTTCCAGGCGCACGTCCCTTGCTCCAGCAGCAATTCATAAAGTCTCAATGAGAAACATGGTGGGGACAGCGCAATGAAAACTTACCATGTAATAAAAACATTCAGCATTTATTTAAATCCAAAATGAATAAAAATCATGGAAGCATATATGAAGGGACAAAAAGAAAGACGAGCCCACTCTTGAAAGAACTGACACGTTTCAGGCACGCAATGCCCTTAATCGTACGAAAATGCATTTTGTACAGTGCTACGGATACGTTTTTGTATTAGGATTTATCTGATTAGATGACCTTGATGTGTTATGGTGGACACACACAGTCTGATTAAAATGTGCACTATACACCTCAACTTACACATATAGTAAATATAGCAGTAATGCAATTCAAAAAATTCTGGGCGACAAGTCCTATTAGGGCTGCACCATTTTTTTGGTGTATTTTGGGCCAAAAAACTGTTGACGCCCTATTCTCTATATAAATGAACTGTCGTGCACCAAAACTAGGCGCATTAAACGGCAGGCACGACTCATTTGAATGCGTCTAAAATAGGTGCATCAAATATACTAGCAATGATACGCTATGTGCCTAAGTTATGCTATGCCTAAATTACGCATCAATTACACTATGCAAGGTTACAGACGCCAGATTCTTGACAGGTTCACTCATTCATGCGCACTATATACTCATTTAATGCGCCATAAAACTGATGTGGAGGCACCTCCAAAAAATATATAGGTAACGCCACTCAAAAATATGTTATATATCAAAAAAAAAAGAGGACTTAATACCCAAATTTAATAAAAGAAATAGCTTTATTAAATTGAAGAATAAAAAAAATTATTAAAGTAAACAAAACAGAAAAAAACAGAAAAAAATTTTGTTTAAATTTGGACGACAAACCAACACAAAACCAGGACTCAAGCAAGTGGACATAAACACACATGTTAAACAAAATGAATCACTATTTAGTACATCTCAAACATCCTTTTGTTACCATCTGCTAATTCAGCTAGATTATATAGACGAGATGACTATATGGTCAAAATGTATTACCCATAATAGAGAGTTCCCACTGCTTGGACCTGACGCCCCAACACACGTTTCACCATTGCTTCCTCAGGAACAATGCTCAATGATCACACAAATATTTTGACCTAATTTGTGCATAAAGGATAACTTCAGTTTTTTTTTCCTTTAGTTCATTAGAAATTGCTTGCAGGTCCACGGTAGCGGCAGTAATTTTCCTTACCTGCAGCTGAATACAGAATGTCTCACTGTTGCCCCTGGGTCATGTGACCTGCACTCTGAGTTGCAGAAACACACCTGAAAGTGAATCTCTCTATGCATTCGTATGGGAAGTTCAAAGACAGTCTTATAGGAATACATAGAGAGCCAGAGCTCCTGTCAGCTTTAAAAGTACAGTGTCTATCAGCCAATCAGAGTGCAGGTCACATGAACTAACAGAGACTGTTGCAGCAGCTACAAATCCTCTATGCAGCTGCAGTGAAGTCAAGTTACTGGCAGTACAGTGTAGCTAAAAGCAATTTCTGATAAACTAAAGGAAAAAAAAGTACGGAGTAATCTTTTTAAAGAACACAGAATAAATATCCACCAGTAGAAAGAGAACTGTTGCTCTAGTGCCACCTATAGGCAGCTACTCTGTAAGCCAATGTCCGACCCATAATGAAGGTTTGAGAAATGACCAGGGACATCAGACACCAGTTACTTTTATATCACATAAAAGCTTATAAATACAATCTCTATAACCTAATTGCAGAATGTGGTTTCCTTTATGTGGCAGGTTGCAGTAAAGCAAGAAATGATATCACAGAAGATCAGCAGGATGAAGAGGGAATCTGGGATCTAGAATGACCTGAAATATAACAATCCAGATAACAAAAAGGGGTATATATATTTTTTTTCTAGTAACAGCACAACCTGACCAACAAACTTTAATACAGAGCCGGAGGAAGGTGGGGGGGTCACACATTACTGATATGGCTGCTGCGTGTGTTCTTGGAAAACAATCTGATTGTGTGTTAGCTGAGTACCGAGGTAGACTTTCCGGAATACAGCACATAATAATAACAGAATATGAGCACATGTACAAAGATGTGACTAAGGCTCCTGTGCTACACAGCACGCTGACGGGAGTGTATTGTCTGGAAACACAATGGGGCACATTTATCAAGGCATTTACGCCAGAATTCTGGCTCAATTTGCGCCAAAAATAATGTCTTACAAGCTTTTCGCCACATTTACTATGTGTTTTAGACAGTTTCACACGCTTCTGTGCCTTGTCAGACAAAGGGGTGTGGCCTTGTAAAAGGGATGTGGCTTCATTGGTAAAGGGTGTGGCTTAAATGCGACAAAAAATGAGCCAGGATTTTGTTGCAGTTTCTGGCATAAAAGTAAGCCAACTTAATTGTGGTAGAAACTTAGACTAGACAGTTCTAACCTGCGCCAGATTTATCAACACTATGATAAATGTGGCACATTGTAAGACTGTCTAGTCTAAGTTTACACTGTATAAGAGTTAGAAACTATTGATAAATCTGACCCAATATGTTTACCTACCCACGGACTCAGAAAGGACGAGCACACTTTTCCTTTTAATACCTTACAAGACAGGAACAACTCTATATGGTGCAGTTCAAGGGTACGCTCGCAGTGTAGCACAGCAGCTTACAACCTTATTAGCTTTAAAGGGGATGTATCGCTTCTTTAGTTCGGCTGATTCATACTGCTCTCAGCTTCTCAACTCTAGAAATGCAGGGGCATTTCTTCCCCTCACAGCTGGGTGACATCATCCCCCTTCACTGTTCATGCTTGCTCCTGAGACTTCCTCCCCCACCTCTCTTGAGTCCACATGTCACTGTGTCTCTCCCTATCAGTCTTATTTTGTAAGAGCTGTATACATACCACAGGCTGCATTCAATCTAGACTGAGCACTGATCTCTTCTCCTCTCACAGCTGGAGATTTGTGACAGCTTTCTATGAATGGCACAGATCTCCCTTCTATGCAGGAGAGGCAGGGATCGACACTCAATTGTGCTGTTTTCCTGGTTGTAGAAGCCCTGCAGCGTTATTCTGTTTCTTCTGGCTGTGCAAAGTGAAAATGTGCCGGTCCCTTACTTTGAGTGAAAGGCAGAAATGCAAGCTCCGTGCATACAGCCGACCGGGGGCCGAACAGAATGTAAATGAGCTCTCAGCTAGTGAAATGCAAGGAGGAGGGATCCGACCGGTACTGGAGATCAGTGTACCCAGAAACAGAAGATCAGGGATCCTGTGATCACAAGACAGCTTTGCTAATGACATCTAATTGCAAAGTTACTTGTTTTCACTGTCCCCTTATTCTGAAGACCATTCAATGAAATGATACAACCCCTTTAAACTCTATTCCCAAAAGATATATACATATAAGATACAGAATAATACAATTGAACAGGTCACAATTTTAACAGTACTATAACAAGCCCTCTTCAATGCTCCAAGACAGGGACCGTACTTAAGTCAACACTTATGGCCTGACACCAAATCTGGCCCTAAATAGGCTAACTACAGGCCTGGAAATAGTTCTAGGTTAGTGGCCGTGCACGATATCGAAACAGGTCTACCTTGAAATTGCAGACAGTCACTGCTCTGGGTTGAGGGTCCCTGACATTGGAGTCGGGTATCCAAGATGGTGGTCGCTCCTCTCTGTCTCTGGATCCTGAAGAGTGTCCATTCCTTCACAGTGCTTTCCTCGATAACAGCATCAATGCAGCCAGCCAAACTCTTCTCTCTCACAGGAGCTGATCACAGTTCATGGACTCACAGAATCAGGAGATCTAAACAGAACCTTGCTCAGCGTTTGTCTTCTGCCGAATCTCTCCATCCTATCGCTTCTTCTCTCTAAGATGGCTGCTACTCCCTTGTGTCTCTCTGTCATATGAAATCTCCCAAGATTTATTTATACCCAGGGCTGTATCTAGAACAAGGGGGATTCCTCTACGTCTTGAGGAACGAAAGTTTCTACACAAACATAGAAAGGGATTCTTTACTGTAAGAGCATGGAGACTATGGAAATTTGCCAGAGGGGCTTGTCTGGTGAATCCAATAACGGATTTCAAAATTGGTTTGGATGCATTTTGGGGCATATAATATAACAAGTTATAGTGTCTGGATTCAGGAGAGAGGTCATTGATCCAGGGATTTTTCTGATGCCAGATTGGAGTTGGGAAGGAATTTTTCCCTACAATGAGGACAATTGGCTTCTACCTCATTGGGGGTTTTTGCCTTCCTCTGGATCAACACCTTAGCACAATAGGCCGAACTGGATGGACGTCTTGTCTTTTTTCGGCCTTAGAAACTATGAAACTATGAAACATATCGTAGTCTCTATTATGCATAAATTAGATTCTAAAAACAGTGGCATCTTATGGCCAAACAACAGAATGCAACAGGATAATTTGCAACCACCAATTACTGTACACATATGATTTTAATGGGTAAACACAATGAGGCTGCTCCACGATCCCACATGTGTATAGTCACTGTGTGGGAACATGACATTCAAAGGTGATAGATGATTAGGCAAAATATACTTTAAACTCCCTGAAGCCATAGCAACCAGTTCTTCAGTGTGATAAATATTCACTAAGAGGTGACAAATGGAAAGGGATATAAGCTTTTTATACTTTATGGGGCCAAATGATTTTTAAAGTCTCTTTTTTCCCAGTTTAAATCCTCCCACTATTTTTTTTCCTAGGACTTTTTTATCGGGTTTCCCTATTGTTTTAGGATTGGGGGGAACGAAACTTCCCACCCACGCAGTGGCCCGGTCATTCCCTGTCAGAGGGGCATGTCGGGAGGTTTTGGAAAAAAAAAAAAAATTTTGGGCCCATGTTTAATAATAAAGAAAAAAATGCATTTTTCCAAAGGGATTATACTGTATCTTTTATACATCATATACACATACCATGTGATATGATATACATCCAAAGTATTATTTATTTAATGACGTCTTTGCACAAAGTTTCTTGATTAAAAGTTTTAAATTGATGACACCAATTTCTCTACTTGCACTTACATAGTTACCATTATGTTATTTCTTAAGGATCCAGTCAAACAAACCTACAAAATATTTAGCATTCCTACAGGAAGTACGATCTGCTTTTTTAAGTTTGGTTTTGAGTTCTGCGTTTGTTTTTTAATTTTTTTGATTCAAAAGAGCCTTATTTCAAGCAATACAAACAATAATAATCAATTAGTCAGAGATTGGGCAATCAATATTGGGAAAAAGGGAATCAAGAAGGGGGAGTTTTCAGTCCTAAAATTTGAATTCAAAAAATACAATATGCAACAAATTAAAGGGGTTTAAAATTAAAAAAAAAACTGCTAATAAGCAAAATTGTAAAAAAGGTTGAAATAGGGTTTCAAAATAAAGATGCATAAGAAATAAAGCAAGACACTAAAAGGGGGACCTGTTTGAGTTTTGGGCACCCAGGCGCCAATTTTTTGCTCGCATTAGTAGCGTTTGGGAAAGCGCCTGAATTAGAACCCGTTTAATGGGGGCATAGAAATTTTTTTTTTGCACTTTCTAGCCCCCAAATGACATTTTGGTCAGGAAACCCCCTTTTAAAGGCTCTTTCCGGGTTTGAATTAATTTCCCTGGGAATTTTTTGGGACTGAAAAAATATGAAAGTGGGGCCCCGTACGGTTTTTTGGTGATGCCCCCAGCACGCCCCCCGAAAAACAGGTGGGTTAAAAAAGTGCTGCGGGGCTCGGGAAGCGCCCGATACTGGGAGTACGGTGGTTAAAAAATAGGGGGCGAACCCAAAGGATTTACTTTGTTTCGGGCCTTTAAAAGAAGGCCCCGATTTGGTACAGCCCCGTACATACATGTCGCCCTAGGTATTTGCCCAAATAGTGTGTGTCTGTTTTATTTAGCACTAGTATTAAAGAGAACCTGTCACATCGTTTATACCCCCCTTTTTGAGGGAAAAAAAAGCCAGTGGGAGACTGCTGTTTCAGCGCTGTGTCCCTTAAATTTTGGGAGATGCTGTAGTTTTCGGTATTTAAGCTCAAATTTTCAGTTTTCAGACTATATGAAAAGAGTCCCTTTAGAAAGGGCAGTTTTTTTCAAAACCCGGCCCAAACGGGGGCTACCCCGCCCACTTAAATGATTAAAAATATTACTTTGAATTTTGGGAGAAAATTGGGGGAATAACTGTCAGTGGGCGGGGGTAGCTTTGGTGGGGGGGCTTAAAAACTTGCCTTTTTAATAAAAATTTGAGGGAAAAAATGCTCTAAAAATGGGCAAAGTTACAATAAGGGGCACAGCGCTGGGAACAGCAGGTCTGACACTAGCTTGTGCTGCCCTCAGCAAGGGGGGCACAACCTACGTGACAGGTTCTCTTTAAAAATATATAAAACTCCAGAACAACGCGTTTCACAGGATTCACATGGCCTGCGTCCTCAGGTTCTACCAAACAGAATGTGTGAATGCCTAACCTAGGACCATGCGAGTCCTGTGAAGCAAATTAACATGAATCACATGGTGACCAGTTTACAGTGCACAGGTAAACGAGCACAGACCAAAGAAAGTCATTCATTAGGACAGATCAATATTATTCAGTTTATTCAGAAATCACTTTTTCATGGGCTTAGTCACCCGGCTCCTGAATACATGCAGGTGAGTACTTTACTGGTTTATGACTCTGCATTGTTTCATATTTAGGATACGTCCACACGTCGGATCTGGACTCTGATTCTGGTGGTGGATTCAGCACTAAATCTGCCTAAGGATCAGAGCCTGCACCGACGGTAAACCGACCCCCATTATACCCAATGCAAAATCAGTGACGTCGTTTAGACATTGCTGATTTTACTTGCATGTTTTCAGCGCACACTGTAAGCGCTGACAAACATCTGATATGTCAATTTTGTGAGGCATGTACCATTACGAGTATAGGAGGCAAAAATTCCTCATCGGCAATTTAGCACTTTTTACAATTCTGCGATTGCAAGTGCGGTATTTCGAAAGAGCAAATTATGCTGTTTTGGCTCTGACACTTTAAAGGGGTTGTGTCACTACAGGGATCGCTGCTTTTTATGTTAAAGATCTTGCAAAAACAAGTCACTTTGCAATATGTCCATTACCAGTGTCCTACCTATTCCTAGATATCCCCTCTTGTATGGGCTGCATCATCTCCTCAGGTCGCTATAGCTACAGACCTGTTTGATTTTTCCTGATAGGCTGCCAGCACTGGTTGCTGTAGCTACAGACCTGTTTGAACTCTCCTGATAGGCTGCCAGCATTGGTTGCTATAGCTACAGACCTGTTTGATCTCTCATGATAGGCTGCCAGCACTGGTTGCTATAGCTACAGACCTGGCTTCTACTGCAGCCTAATAGAAGCCAGTAAACACGCCCCTAAATTCAAAAGGAAACCAAGAAAACAGGACTGAGGTGAGATGAATCGATGTAGCAAGACAACCTCTTTAACTGCCAAAAATCTACCATCTGAATGTACCTTAACAGTTAGAGCTCAGTGAACAAGGCTTTTGTGTATACTGTATATGTACGGTATATTGTGGCAGAGCAACTCAGTGGAGTACAGCAGGATACCTGCAAGCTACATGCCAACAAAGGCCTAGTTTTGGTGGGGGGAAGCCAGCAATTTTGGGTCAGTAGCTGACCACTGCTATGCGGTTATTATGGGTTGACTTTCCTGGAATGGCTATAGTGTTGGGTCTGATGCCGTTCCTGGAGTAAGGAGCAACGCTTGCGCCAAGGAGGAGGATCTCACTTCACAAGACTTGATCGAAGCCTGTAAAGTATATGGAGCTGTATTTTGGTGGGGCTGGGCAACAGGTCTCTACTGCTGTGTAGTTAGTGACCAGATAGCCGAAGTTTTGTTTGTTTTGCTGTGGTATGTACTGACCTGTGCCTGAATAAAGCTGGTGGAGGCCAGTTTAAAGAGAAGCCTTATGTCGGAGTGACATACGTCGGTCTGCCTTTTCTGTTGTACAAAGGACGGCGATCCTGTGTGCTTAGTGACCCCCAGGCTGGTCCAAGATGGTGACCGAACAGAAGTCAGTGCTCACTGTAATGGTGGAATGGTCATGGGTGAATAAAATTTGTGAATATTTATATATGTTTTTGGAGGTGCTGCTTCATATCGTGTTTTTGGTTTTATATATATACAGTATATAATGTATACACACACATTCAAAAGCCTTGTTCACTGAACCCTACCTGTTAGTATATGAGACAATACGCAGTTATAAACCAGTACTTACCTGCATGTACTACGTGTATCCAGAAGCCGAGTGACCGGCCCCATGAAAAATAGATTTCTGACATATTTAGATAAAAAATCACATCTGTAGATAAAACTGAATAATATTTTGCAGCTAAGTTTGAGTGCAACAACCACGAAACACACTAACCCTATAATAGATAACGCTCACTGCAGGAATGTTATCTATTTCTTAGTTTGTTTGACTGGATCCTTAAAGGGGTTGTCTCACTACATTGATTCATCTCACCTCAGTCCTGTTTTCTTGGCTTCGTTTTGAATTCAGGGGCGTGTTTACTGGCTTCCACTGGGCTGCAGTAGAAGCCAGGTCTGTAGCTATAGCAACCAGTGCTGGCAGCCTATCAGGGGAGATCAAACAGGTCGTGTAAGCCCATAAGCAAACAGGGTTTTCTTAGACATGCTCACTATCAGGAGAGATCAAACAGGTCTGTAGCTAATAGCAACCCAGCTTGAGTGCAAGGTGCAGCCCATCAGTGCTGAGTTTTAAAAAACAGGTCTGTATGCTATTTGCAACCAGTGCTGGCAGCCTATCAGGAGAGATCAAACAGGTCTGTAGCTACAGCGACCAGTGCTGGCAGCCTATCAGGACAGATTGAACAGGTCTGTAGCTATAGCGACCTGAGGAGCTGATGCAGCCCATACAAGAGGGGATATCTAGGAATAGGTAGGACACTGGTAATGGACACATATTGCAAAGTGACTTGTTTTTGCAAGATCTTTAACATAGAAAGCAGCAATCCTTGTAGTGAGACGACCCCTTTAATAATAAAAAAAACATAATGGTAACTCTGTAAGTATCAGCAGAGAAATTAATGTTATCAGTTGAAAACTTTTAACATCCAGTTAAGTAGCAATAATCAAAAGGATACATAATTGTGCTGCATGCCACCAAACCCTTAGTGGCCGTTCACACGTGCACCCCTCCCCCTTCGCATAGACATGTTCATATTCTGACCGAAAATCGGGTGGAAGAATGGACATGTTCTATGTTTTTCGGACCGCCGGCAGTCTAAAAAACCGTCCGGCGGAAAATCCGTGCAGTGGGGACCGCTGCACGGATTTTCTATAAAGGTCCATTTTAAAAGTTGGCACCTGGTTTATAGACGTTTATAGACAGAAAACCGTCTGTAAAACCGGATGAAAACCCCGTGCCGTTTGGACAAGGCCTTATAGCAGTGCTACATAACATATAAGCCAGAAACATGTAATTCTTTACAAAAAGTACATTGTTCTTGCATCAAAGCAGGACTCCTTACTCCTTCGGTC
>JAODAL010033211.1:0-45866 GCA_025379985.1 Phyllomedusa bahiana | reverse complement strand
GCCCCCCATTGAAAACAGTCCACTCCACTAAGAAATTTTTGTATTTTCCACTTTTGGCATCTGTGTGTTCCACGGGGATCCTTTGGGGGATATTCGGGCTTCGCCAAGTGCTGCAGGGGAAAATTGAGTTGTAGGGAGGGGTTCAGGTGGCACAGACTAAAAAGGGCTTGATTGTAGGCTGCAATTGGAGTGATACCGGGAGCATAGTACAGATTCTACATAGGCCAAGTTGGTTTTTCCTTGAGTCCCCCCAGGGCCCACCCGCTAGCAGGGAAATTCCCTAGGGGGCAAACAAGTCCTTTGTATTTCCATAGGTTTCCCGCACAGTAGCCCTTCCTTTTCCATTGCTGTTTCTCCTTTGGCGGGGGCCATGTTTTTTATCAACCAAACCCGGGCCCCTCTGGGCCTTTTCCTGGTTTCCAGTCTTCACCAAAATGGTCATTCCTGATCCTTAAAAACCCTCTTCTTCTGGCTCTTATTCCATAAGGGGGGTTTTCGTCCGGCCCCCGCGATCCCTCCTGGGGGCGCCGCCGCAGCTCTGCCCGGCCCCCGGGGGAGGGGCGCGCCGCCCCTGGGGGTGTCGGGGGGGGGCGCCCGCCCCCCGGCGTGTCACCACTTACCCGCCGCGCTCCTGCCCCCGCAGTCTCCTGGTCCGGCGCGCGCGTCCTGTGATCAAAGGCCGCGCACTCCCCAAAAATTCCCCTGGGGCGTTTCCCCCCCCCCCTGCCGGGTTTTAGTCCCTTCCCTATTGAGAAAGCTTTCCTTTTGTCTCGTCCTGATCTACCGTGTACCGTCCCCCTCGTTTCCCTTCTTGACCAGAACCTTTGCCCCCTCCCCTGATGCCCCCCCTGTCCCGACCAGACCGGGACCCCTGCCTGACCCCCCTCCACCCCACTACAGCCTCCCCTGACCTTTTTGCACCATCTATACTTGGGCTGCCACCGCAACAAGTCACTCGGGGGGTAAGCCCGGGTAACTCCCGCTGCAGCAAGTCCCCCCCGTTTTGCGGGGGCTTGGTGAATCCCGGGGGACCTACTTAGTTTGTTCCCTGGCGTGGTTTACACCACCTTGGGGGGTCCAGGGGATCACTTCCGCGTCCGGAAAAAAACAGTAAGATCCGCCATGGACCCGCCAAGGTAACCGCTGCCAGTGTGGGGACCTCTCTCGCGTGGTGCCCCGACAGTTAGCAACGGCCGCAGGGGGCAAACGGGATCATTTGACCGCCTGGTGCAGAACTCCCCCCGGCCGCAGAAACCCCCACCCCTCCTGGGCCCGCTCCCGCTAGGGCGGCTCCCGGGCTCCGGGGGGACCCAAGCTCCGTTTGTCGTGCCTGAAAATTTTGACGGTGACCCCAAAGCTCTGCAGGGGTTTCCCCCAAAAAAAGGGACCATGCACATTGAGTAAGGGGGGACCAATTTTTCAGAAACTTTCCCAAGGTGGCTTTTTGTGGTCACCCCTTTGCGGGAAGGCCCGGCCTGGCTACACCTTAGGGGAAGGGCATCCTGACTGCGGTCGCATGCCTTCCTCGCTGAATTCCGCATGCTTCGGGGAAAAGCTCGAGCCTTTCGGGGGGGAACGGCACTCTTAAACCTACCCCAGGGTGAAAATTCATCGGAAGACGCTTACAGTTTCGCAACCTCTCGAGCTTCCTGGATGATGCCCCCCTGCGCGCACCCCTTTTAAAAAAGGCCTTTTCCCGCAGTTCAAGGACGCCCTTGCCCCAAGAGATTTGCCTCCTCTCTGGCGATTAATCCACTGGCCACCGCATTGACGTCGCTTTTACAGAGAGGCAAGAAGAGCCTTTCCAAGATCGCGACCTGGCGCACCCCCCGTCTGCCCCGCCGGCTCCCGGTTTTTTCCGAGACCTCCTCTGCCGTTCCCACCATCGAGGGGGAACCCATGCAGGTGGTCAAAGTCACTTTTCTGAGCAGAAAATTTCCCGTCGGGGGTGCACAGAAGATTCTGCCTGCGCCCTCCGGTTTATTTTGGAGGAGCTGTCCGCTTCGCCCCCCAACGCCGGGAAAAAGCCCGCACCTGGTATGTTGGGGGGGCATCCCTAGGTGGAAAATTTCCTCCCACGCCGACTAAACCGGGGGGAGATCAGGACGACTCGGGGCTTGTATCCAGGCTCCTGCGTTCCGGATCCCCTTTTTTGCCGGGGGAAATTTATACAGCCCCTTTTATCCCGTTACCCTTCCTTGGTTAGCTGGAGAACCCTGGTTACCTCCGCCACAGGGGGCTCAGGGGACGCCATCCGTACAGACCAAGCCCGTGATCTCCACGGGGCGCCCCCGCTAAGGGAAAAAATCTCCCCCTAGTATTGCCCGGCTTCCTCTGCATCCTGTTGGGGGTCCCGTGGGGCACGCCATGCCCCTCCCCTTTTTAATTGGTGACTGGCGAGGGCTGCCTGGGGGCCTAAGCTGGGAAATCTTGTTTGGGGGCACTGCCCGGCGCTCCCTTTTCCTTCCCAAACCCCTCCAGGGCCCCGCCGGTTTGCCTACGGATACCGGGATTTCGCGGAAGTTTTCGGAAAGAGGCCAGGCCTTCCCCTCATCGCCCTATGATGCCCTATCGATCTATGCCGGGGAGCCGTCCTCCCAGGGAGGGTTTACCCACTATCGGTACCCGAGACCCAGGCCAGTCACCTACATTCGGGAAAACCTGCAGAAGGGCTTTATACCAAGTTCCTCCCCTGGGGGCAGGTTTTTTCTTTTGCAGAAGAAAGATGGTTCTTTACGGCCCTGTATGAAAGGGGGCTTTAAAAAGACCACGGTGAAAAACCGCTATCCCTTGCCGCCAGGGGGGTGCTAGGGTGTTTTATTGGGCTCGGCCCGAAAAAACACCCGTGCCCCATCTCCCGGGGGCCCCGGGCCCTTTTCCCTGGGGCCTGGGCACCGAGGCCCCCAGCTGCATGTGCTCCGTGGGCACACTCAGCGCGGGCTTCTCAGCAAGGGGCGCTCCCCGCCCCGCAGACGTGTCGGACCGCGGTCCCACCAGCGGGCCGCCGGGTCCTCACAGCGCTGGGACCCGCCGCCCCCGTGCGCCTCAGCCGGCAGCGTCCGATTACTGAGTCATCGCGACGCCCCCTTTCTCCGGGGGCGCACAGCGGTCATACCCGGTGCGCCGAGGAGCTCCCCGAGGGACCGGGGCTAAAGGGGACGGAGGCGCTCGCCGGGGGATTAAGGTGAGTATGAAGTTGTTATTTTTAAAGCGTTTCCCCTCCCTTGCCCCTATATACGCCTGTCCCCCTATAATGCCTGCCTGGGCCCCCTACCCCCCTGGGGGCCCCTAAAATGCCTGCCGGGCCCCATAATGCTCCTGTCCCCCTATAAGCCTCCCCCCTTTTTTTCCCTCTACCCCTGTCTGGGGCCCCCCATACCACCCCTGTGGCCCCCATACCCCCTCCTGTGGCCCCCAATCCCTGCCTGTGCCCCTATAAGCCTGCCTTTTCCCCTTTAATCCTGTCTGTGGCCCCCATACCATGCCTGGGGCCCCCATACCACTCCTGGGGCCCCCCAAACCCTGCCTGGGCCCCCTACCCTGCCTGCCCCCCTAAAATGCCTCCCCTTTGGCCCCTTTTCCCGCCTGTGCCCCTATAATGCCTTGTGGCCCCCTACCCCTGTCTGTGGCCCCCCATATCCCTCCCTGTGGCCCCCTGCCGGGCCCCCTTTCCCCCTCCTGTGGCCCCCAAATCCTGCCGTGCCCTAAATGGCGGCCTATGCCCCTTAATCCGCCTTTTCCCCCCTATAGCCCGGGGGCCCCCAAATTCCCGTCTGTGCCCCTATACCCGCCTTGGCCCTTATAATCCCTCCTGTGGCCCCCATATCCCTCCCTGGGGCCCCTAAAAATCCCGCCCTGTGGCCCCCATACCCCCGCCCTGTGGCGCCCTAGCCTGCGGCCCCTTATTCTGCCTTTTTCCCCCAATCTCCCCTCGTCCCCCCAAAAACTGCCCAGTGCCCTATATCCCTTTTCTTGGGCCCCTTTTTTACGCCTCGTCCCCCATATATTTTGTGGTTAAAAAATTTAGGATATATGTGGGGGCCCCATTATCTGCCTCAGTGCCCCTAATATCCCCTTTGGGCCTCATATACCTCCTGTGGCCCCTATATCTGCCTCGGCCCCAAATATCCCTCCTGTCCCCCCATATACGCTGCCCCCCCTAATACGCCTTGGCCCCATATACCTGCCTGTGGCCCCATATCTGCTTTTGCCCCTATATTACCAACTGGGGGGACGTATACCTTAATTAAGGAGTTGCTGAAATTTTAGGATTTTAAGATTTTTGTGCCCAAAATCCCGGGGAAGTTTTGGGCCCGGGGAGCAATCAGGGGGAAAGGGAAACCCGGATGGAGAGAGAAGGGAAGGTGAACGCCGATCAGAAAGACTCTCCGGGGGAGTTATAATGTAATGCGTTAATCATTATATTTCTGCAGAGTCACAACAACTATATCTACCATTTTATGGTCACGTATGGGGGAAAATCATCCCCAGGTCTGTGTACATGGGGCACCCTTTGGCATGTATGGCGGTGGGATATGTAATCAAGCCTGGTACAGGGGGATTCACATGTGGGGGTCGCGTTTTTTGGCAGGGTTTTGGCAGATTTTTTGGCCTTTTAAAAATAATGTTTGGGGGGCTTGGTTTTGTAGGGGGGGTTTAGTAACAATCACTCCCAAAATTTGCTCCAATGTAGTTGTATGTTTGGTGCGTTTAGGGGGATTTTTTTTTATGAAGTGGAATTCTGAAAAAAAATAAATTTGTCATTGGGATTTTTACTGTACAGGACTGCTGAGAGTGGGGGACTGTGTGGGGGCAGAAAATTAGTGACAGGGAAAAAAGGTTTTTCTCTGTAAAAAAAACATCCGCTTCACAATGAGCGGAAAAAGTTTTTGAAAACCCCCCCTACCCCAAAAAACCAAAGGGGGCCCGGATGTTTTAGGGCCCTAGCAACCCCCCCGCTTTCCCTGACCGGAACTGTTTGACGGCTTTGCGGGGCAAGAAATTTTTTTCCAATTTTGACCTGCGAGGGGGCCACAACCTCATCCGCATTCGAGAGGGGGATGATGGAAGACTGCTTTTTTAAAACACGGGGTGGGGCCTTGAATATCCGTCATGCCCTCGGTCTGTCAAACCCCCCGCATCTTCCAAGTTTGTGAACGATATCTTCCGGATCTCCTTTCCCTGGTCGTGGTCTAACAGAGACATTTGGTGTTCTCTGCCGTTGTGGAGATCATCGTCTCAGGGCCCCTGGTATTGGAGCGGTTATGTGCCAAACCCCCTCTCGCTGTTGGAGAATGTCTCTTCCCCCGCCCAGCCTCCCGTTTCCTTTGGGTTCGTCTCTCGGCCCGGGGGGGGTTACAGATGGCCCGCCAAGCTGTCGCTGTCTTGCGGGGGCCCCGGCCGGTGGGGCCGACGAGCTATCAGCGTTCCCTGGTTTCCCGAATTACTCCCCGTCATTTACCCCGTTTATTCTACCGGGTGGACCTATCTTTGCACTTCCCAAAGAAAAAACCCCAAAACCCTAGGCAGTGGCCCAGAGGTCGAAAAGGCTTTTAAACTTAAAGGGCCCTTCCCTGGGCGCCCCGACCCCCGGGATTCCGAGAAACCATTTCTTTCTGGGGGGAGCCTCCTGGGGCGGGCGGGGCCAATTTTAGCAAAAGGGGCCCAAAGCAAGTGGCCCACCTGGCTTTCTTCTCCAAAGCTTCTCCCCTGGGAGAAAATTACACCATCGAGGGGGGGGTTTTTGCTGGCTATCAAGCAGCCTAGAGGGTGGCTTTTTTTTTGGGGGGGGTGCTCATACCCCCACCATTTTCTGACCAAAAAAAAACTTCAATACCTTCAATGGGCCCAACCCTAAAAACCCCAAAAGCCAGGTGGTCCCGTTCTTCTGCGTTCAATTTTTTTCCCAGATACATTTGGGCCACAAGAAGAACGTCGGGGCCGATCCCTCTCCCGTGTCTCCGATTTGTTGAGTGGGGAGGCACGCCCCAATATTTTTCCCCGAACCCTGATCTCGGGGGCTCCAGTAATCTGCGAAAGGTTCCCCGGAAAACTTAGTCCTCCTGCGCCCGCAGGAAATTTTTGAAAGGGGGGGACACGGTTCTTTTGTGGGGGTCCCCCGGGACACGCAAACCCTTTCCTCCAACCCTCCGTTTTACGGGTGGCCAGAGCTTGTAGGACATAAAGGATTTCGTGAAGTCCTGCTTTATTGTGCTCGTAAAAGACTCCTCACCAAAACCCGCGGGTTTGCTCCAGCCGTGCCCATCCCGCCCCTTTGGGGACTCATGTGGAAATTGATTTCGTCACGGATCTCCCTCCCTCTTCGGGAAACACGGTCTCTGGGGGGTCGCGGACCGTTTTTCGAAGATGGCGCACTTATCCGTTCCAGGGCTCCCTCCCCCCCCGTTGGCCAACATTTTTTCTCCACATCTTCCCCTCCCGACTTCCCGCACATTGTTCGGATCGGGGGCCAATTTGTGTCGAGGTTTGGTGGGCCCTCTGCTCTCGTTGCATAAACCCTCGATTTCTCTCCCCCTACCCCCGCAGCCCGGGGCCCCAAGGGAGGTCAATCAGTTTTCTGGGGGGTATTTCGACATTTTGCCCGGCTCGACGGGATGAGGGGCCAGTTTTGCTTTTTTTGGGCGGAGTTTTCCTTAATCCCTGGAGTCAAAAACCACGGTACCTCCCTTTTTTCATTCTAGGCCAGCATCCCCCCCCTCCTTTACCATTGTCCCCCATCCCCCGAATGCCAGCAGGGGACACTCTTCCCCAAGATAGGGTGCCCATTTGGAAAAACGCGCCAGTCTCTGCGCATGCACCCAGTATGAAGGTCAAGGGACAAGTTTTAAAGACCCTCCCCAGTGTTTTCCCCTGCGACAAGGTCTGGCATCGGCCAATATATCCGGCTGAAGATCCCCCGTACAAAATTGGGGCCCCGGTACGTGGACCATTTGAATAACCCCCGCATAAACCCGCTGCTACAAACCCGGTCCCCCACAATTTCGTATTCCCACCTCTTCACGTTCCTTGTTGAAGCCCTTGGGGCCTGAATCGTTTTTCCCAGGTATCAAGCTTTTCCTCTTCTAAGCGGGGGCCCCCAAAATCTTCACTGTAAAGAGATCCTGCATGAAGACCACAAGGGAAAGGGGGTATTTTTCCGATCGCGGGAAAGGGGTTTGGTCCGAGGAGAACGGGGAGCCGGGGGCAACATCTTGGACCGGGGTTCTGCAGAGATTTTCCCGGCCCGGAAAAGTTGAGGGAAAAAGGGGGGGGGGGTTTTTGTTCGTCCCGGGCCCGCGTCCTCCTGCGGGCGCCCCGAGCTCTGCCCCCTTCCCGGGGGCGGGTGCCGCCGCCCGTGGGGGTCGGGCGGCGGGCGCAATCGCCCCCCGGGGGTGTTTACCATTACCCCCCCCCGCGCTCCTGTCTCCCCGCAGTCTCCTGCTATCCGGCCCCGGCCGCCCTGTGATCAAGGCGGGCCCGGGCTGGAGATTTTTAAAGGGCAGTGCGCCGGAAAAGGGTTTAATTTCCGGGCACTGCCCCTATTTCCCTGGGCGCTTTCCCCCGCCCTGCCGATCTTATGCCTTGCCTATTGAGAAAGGTTTTCCCATTCTCGGTTTTTCTACCCTGTCCGTACCCCTTTCTTCCGTCTATGCCACGTATTCCCGCCCGCCTGCCCTGACCCCCTGCCTGTCCTTTACCACAACCATAAGTGCCTGCCCTGACTCCTGCCTGACCCCGACATGAGCCCGCCTGACATTTGCACCACGCTATATTCGGTGCCACCCCCAACAATCACTCAGGGGAAAGATGGGAGACTCCCCCCGCAGAAGTCCATCCCGCTTTTTGGCGGGCTCTGGTGAATACCGGACCCCACTTAGTTCCCTTCCCGGGTGGCTTAACTATCCTGCTTGCGGTGGTCCAGTGGATCCATTCCGCGTCGGAACCGTAACAGGGATTTGTTCCCGATACACCCATTGGGAAATGAACGCGCCTGGGGCCGCTGTTTTGGCCTTGGTCTGCGGTATGGCCCCCTCTGGCTTTTGTTTTGCTTTACCTGACCCTTGTTTTCGGATTCTACCTTGGTTGGCAGTTGGGGGCGCATTTGAGACTTGATTTGCCTGCTCTTAAGGGGTTCCCTGTGCTGGTAAATCCTCTATTCTTCCAGATTTTCCAAAATGTGGGCAATGCCGTAGGGCTTCTGGAGAGTCCATATTTTTCGCAGTTTGCCCTTCGCCATTTGCAGGCCTCTTCCCGGCTTGTAGTTTTTGCAACTTGAGTTGAAGTGGGGGGGTGTTCTGCCCTAGGATTTTTTCTTCTGTGGTTATTGCAAATCGTATGAAAAGTCCCGTCTTCGTAGTATCTTTAAAAAATCTGTCCCAGGTTGAGATCGTTGGGGAATTTCTTTGTCACCCCGTAGCTGGTGATGTGTTTTTCTGCCATAGTTTAAAGGGTTTTGGTCTTTAATCTTTCCCCCCTTGTCATTTTCATCTTCATACCCCCGCCCGGGGAAGAAGAGTGGCTGGGTTCGAAACAGTGCCCCTTGAAAGACACATTGGAGGGCAGCGTAAAGAGCACTGTAAGGGAAGATGGCGTGATGAGTCATATGCTTCGGAAAGGTCTGTTGTGGACTGCAGAAAGGTCAGGGGGGGCCCCCGAAAAATTTACATCATGTCCCAGCGATTTTTCTGAGGTCTTACCCCGAAAAATCTGTGCGCCATTTTTCCCGCCTTAAAGGGCATTTGGGGGCGTTGTACGAGAAAAGGGGATCCAGACTTTGTGAATATTTACCCCAAAGGGGGCGTTTTTTCCCCGCATGGTTTTTTGAGTGGGGAAACCCCCAAGAGGGTGTCCCCCTGACTCTGAAACAAATAGTTTAAAAGGTGGTTTTTGTTTAAAGGGAAAGGGGTGGGCTTTTGGGAAGGGCTCCCTGTAGACCCGGAAAAAAGCATGTTTCCCTGTTGTGCTTTTGATTGGCGGGGTTTGGGGGGGCGGGCTTCAAAATTTGGGGCCCTTTTTTTTAAATCCCAATAAATGAGCGGTTGCATTTTTTCCTTGATGCTTCTGGTATAATTGTCTAAAGTAGGGGGATCAGCCCTTTAAAAAATAAAGGGGTTTGGTTTGAATTCTCGGGGGTACTTGAGGTTGGTTAGGGAAAAGGGAAACATGGTTTTTCTGCCCGATGTCTAGTTCCGGGGGCAATACAATGCCTTTAGGAAGATAACCTTCGCTTGACACCACTGTAGTTTAAATTTGGGGCACCTTGAGTTGAGTTTGTGGAGATTTTTGGGTTGGGAAATGGTTTTCAGTTTTCCATGCCCTCGGGGTTTCCTCCCAGGGTAATTTCATCCCCCATATAAAGAAGCGGTAAAATGGGGGGTTGGGGGCTTCAAACCAAAGGGTTGTAAGGAAACCTCATACCCTTGAGGGAATTTGATTGGGGACTGTTTTTGGGCACATTGGGGGGTGTTTCTGGTCCGGGTGAATGGGGGGCCTTGGGGAAAAGGTAAAGGGGAAACAGGTATTGGCTGTTTATGAAGAGGGACATGAAAAAAAGAAATTAGTAAAAAATCCACAACTGTGAAGCGGGGAAGCAGCGGAAAGGCCATATGGGAAAAAAAGGTGTTGGGGGTTGGGGCCCCACGGGAGTTTCTAATAGGGGTGGGCCTGCATTAACTGTTTCACATAATCTTGCCCCTTACCCTTTGTACTTTTGGGGTCACCCTTCTTTCTCTTCTTTTTGGGAATGGAAATAGGGGGGGTGTTACATGGTGTTTTTCAGGATTTTTGGAAAAACCCAGCGTTTTTTAAGGTTGGTTTGGGATTCTTCGGCCTTTTTCCCTGTCCGGGAATTAAAGGGTTTTGGGTAAACGGGTTAAGGGACCCTTTCCCTTGAGCCCAAACTGAACGGGCAGGTACGGCAGTGTCCAAACATCGTCAGGACCTTGGAAAAATAATTTCCTGTGGAAAGCTGTTTTTGAAGGGTGGGGTGGAATCTTGGACATGGTTTCCCATTAGGAACATCTTTAACTGCAGGAAAGGGCCTTTTGGGGGCACGGGCGGTTTTTGCACCCCCATCTTCAGATCCCGGGGGTCTAACGGGTCAAATTTTCCATGCCTTCTGGAGTATACTGTATTTGTCCCCTCATGAGCTGCAGAGGGTCCGTCCCAAGAAAGTTTTCACAGGCAGGGTTTTCTGTTTACTAGGAAACAGATCTCAAGTCAGGAAGGGACCAGAATTAATTGGCACGGGGGAAAAGGCAAACTTATGAATGCGACCCTCTCCCCCAAAATACGTAAGTATGCCCAGAGGGGGATCTGGCCCCCAGGGGGTGGGGCCTTTGGGCCCTGAAATAACGATGTGGGCCCAGTGTCCCCCATAAAATCTGCAGGGTCCGCAAAAGGGGAATGGGGATCCCCCCCAACGCTGGTTTTTCCCCTTTAGGGGGGGGAAAGAAAAGGGTGGGGACTGGCTGGCCCAAACCTTCATGGGGGGGCCCTTTGGTTCCCGGGGGGTTTTTCGCCCATCCGATTTACTTTTTCGAAAACCCGGGAAAGGAATTTTTTTGGGATGGGCCCCTGCAATAAGTTTTAAAATGACCGGTTTGATTGGAGCGCCAGAAAAATGGGGGTTTCTTGGACCCCTTGGGGGGTTTCGTGGGGGGCCTCGGGAAATTGTGGGGGGGCCTTATGGTAGGAGCTGGGGGTACCGGGGGCGGGGTTTTAAACTCAATCATCCCCGGGGGCTTCACACCCTTTTTGTCTTTTCCTTTTTATCTTTCCTGCCCTTTGCAACCATTTTTTGGGAAAAACCCTTTATAAAAGATAGAGCCTCCTTGTCTTGGGCGTACAATCTGGTCGGGGTCCCGGCGCAAAAGGGACTTCTAAGGTCTTTTTTCGGGGGCCCATCAATCAAAAATTTCTAAAAACAAGGAGCATTGTACCCTTTTGGTTATGGAAAAATCCTAGACCCTCGTACTGCTGAACAAAACGAGCAGCAAATGTGTCTACGGCCTCCCCTGCTTTTTTTGGGCCCACCCTGCGGGGTGGAAGCTTGACCCACTAGGCATTTTGGGGGCCCACACTTTAAGTTGTTCGAAATATTGGGGGACCAGACTCGAAGGAGTATATGTTATTCCCGTGGTATCCAGGGGGATTTTTTGGTTTGGGAGGGGTGGTAATCTCAGATGTTTTTACCATCCCAAAGTATTAAAACTTTCCCCGTTTGCTCCATATATCTGCTGGTCTGTGTCCCGTTTCCTAAAAAAAATTGCCCGGGGGAAACTTCATGGGGTCAGTTAAACTTGTTTTTCCCCAAAAGGGGCTATCTGTACCGGGGGGGAAAGGGGGACAAAATTGGTTTGGGGCCCTTTTGGTCACCCGGTTTAAAAGGGGGCGGGCCCGAAAATTTGGGGTTTTTCAGGATGGCCCGGCTGTCCGGTGCAGGGGGGTTGGGGGAAGGGGCATTTTGGTTTGTCCCCCGTTGGGAAAAATCTCCAATGCCCCACCTTTTTGGGGCCAAAAAATCCTGTGGTGCCTGGGTTTTGGACCAAATCTGTTTATTCTAAATCAAAATCTTTGGTTCCCGTGATATATTGCATAATAGGGCAAAATCAGTTTACCCCATTCTTTGAATGGGGGGTTTCCTTAGATACCGGCCCGAAACCAAAAGGGAGTGGGGATGGAACGTTTTGACATGTGTGTCGGGGAACCCCGGGTTTGGGGGACTAAGGGGGTTCAAAATGGCTTTTATCGAAGGATCTCTACATTTTATCTGGGGAAATTTCCTTGGGTGTCCTAAACAGGGCCCTACGGTGGGGGTAAAAAAAGGGCTTCACTTTGGAAGCTCCCGCTTCCCCTAAAAATCGGGGGGGGGGGGCCAATTCTAAGGTTCCCTTGTTTTCCCATGAATGGGAAAATTCCACCCGGACGGGCTGCCCCCCCCTTCTTAAAGAGCTTCGCCCCGCCAAAACCTCCAGCGTTGGTTAAACGCGGTGTTTTCGGACTCCAAAAACCCCTCCTATTTTTTGGGTGGGATGTCCCATGAAACCCCAGGAACCAGGGAAATTGGGTTTACTTCGGGGGGTTTTTGAAAAATTTGGACACTAGGGGTTCCCAAAATTTTTCCCCATTGGGCGTATCTGTCTTTTGTTGGAGGGGCTGGTTTTACTTTGTCCGCCCCCCAAAGCTACGGGGTTTTTAGGGGGAAACCTTGATTTGGGGGCGACGTCCACTGTCGGTGACCAAAACCCGCCCCAAGAAATTAAGGGCGACACAGCTGGGAGCCCTGAACTCCTGAGGGAAGATCCAGTCCCCGTCCCGTTTTGGGGTGAGATCTCGGGGGGCCCTTCCGGTTTTCCCCCGGGGCTGAGTTGGCCCCCGGGAAACAAGGGGGTCTCATCCCCTTTTGATCCAAGGGCGAAAAAATTTCCCGGGGGGGGGGGGGGGGCCCGGGTTTTTGCTTTCCCGGAGCGGTTTTTTCCACAGGCGTTGAGGCCCCTTTCCCTGATCCCCCTCTGGGGTGGGGGGCGGGTTGGGGGCCTGGGTAGTACTGGCCCCCGGGAAAGGGGACCCAAAGGGGTATTTTGGGGCCGGGACATGGGTGGTTCAGGCGTTTGGGCCCTCTGGGGGCGTTTTCGGGCAAACAACCCCAAAAAACTCTTTAAAAAAATTTTTAAAACCCGTTCCCGGGTTTTGTTTTTCCCCAAACATCACAAAGGGCCACCCCTTTCCCGGGCCCTTACGGGCGCCCTTATAGGGCGGTTGGGGAAAGGCCCCGGCGGGCCCCCCTTTTTTGAACAAAAACTTCCGGGACCAAATTTAAAGTAAACGTTTCAACTTTTTTTGGCCTCAGAACCTCCAGTTTTCCTCAAACCTTTAAAAATTAAAAATTTTTCTTTCCCGTTCCCCCTTTAACTTTTCCCAAAGGGGCCTTTTGCCCTTTTCTAACCCTCCCTTTTCACACAACTTGCCCCGATACTTTCCTTTTTATTTCCTGCCAAATTTGACGGTGGAGCTGGCCCCCTTAGGAAAAATCCACAAGTTTGGGACATTTTTCTAGCATGATTTACATTTTTCTTCCCCTTCCCTTTCCCAAAACAACCCATTTCCTCGGCAGTCTCAGCTTCTTTGGGAAAATTATTTTTCTCGGTTTTAAAAATTGTTAAACATGATGTTTTCTTCCCCCTTTTTCCTATTTCCTTTGGTAAAATTTCTACACAAAATGTGGGGCCCCCAAATTGTGGCCCCAGTCCATGTTCTCAGTCATGAAACATATTAAAAATAATTAAAAAATCCCCTAAAACCCACCAAAAACAATGTCCCGTTCACCGCCCGTCACCCGTAAAAAGAACCCACTATGAGGGGCTGTACCCCCGGTATTCACCAAAACCCCCCAGAAGTTCCCTATTAGATTCAGTTCTTAAACTCCCGGGCCCGCGCAAAACTGCTTAAACAGGGCCCGAGCCTTTTTCCCGTTTTTGTAAAAAAAGAAGAAAGAGCCACTACTTTCCCCAAGCTTTCCGAGGGCTATATTTAGCAATTGCTACACGAACCATACCGGGGGGAACAGGCTCAGTGACTTCAAAATGACTCAGCCGTTTAACCAGCCGTCACTTTCACAATGGTTCGGGACGTGGACATGTACAGATCCTTTTACTATGACAGTCACTTTATTATGACCACCCACAGATCAGACCGGGACAACAAATTACTAACCAGACAACATCAAAATGGCCAACGGCAGTAGAATACATAAAATATGTATCAACTTACCGTGACTCGTGAGGCTGCAGTCCTCGATTTGATGCTGCCGGGTTTTCACTCGCAGTCCGTTCGTCGGGTCTGCGGGGGTCTGGTTTCTGCCTGAGCCCAGTCCCTTCTAACTGCTGTTTCTAGGATGCGGTAAACTTTATTATCCTCTAACATGTTAGTGATTTCTTTAACATATAACCCGCTATCCAAAACTACAATTGACCCACCCTTATCCGAATTTCTAATGATTATATAGGGATTGTTTTTAATCTCCCTGATAGCATTTTTTTCGGACTGAGAAATGTTAGAGTCCTCATTGGTAGTACTATAATACAAGTTTCGTAATTCCTGTTCCAAAATGTTCTGGAATTGCTCCATAACCGGTACACGAGAAACATTTACAGAATCACAATGTGAAGTAAATCATAAATTATCTGGGTTATCATTAAGATAATCTACAAATACAGGTATGAAAGATATGTCCCCTCGCCAAATGATGAGGGTGTCATCAAAATACCTTCCGTACCATAAAATATTTACTTCACATTGTGATTCTGTAAATGTTTCCTTTTTGGACCTACAGCTTAGGGTTAATCCGGATACCAATTCTGTACAAACTTCCACCTATAGAAAACCTGTAACAGGTAATGCGCTTCTCCATGCTTCTAGCTGTCACCCCCGACACATAATTAAAAATTTACCGGTAGGGGAGTTTATCAGGGCTAGACGAACTTGTAATAATGAGATAGCTTATGCAAAAGAAAAAAATATCATCACGGAGAGATTAAGACGTAGAGGATATACAACATGTGATTTAAATAGAGCCAAAAATATTGCGGATAACAAGGAACGTAACACTTTGTTATATAATACTAAAAGGAATAAAACCCAAGATAAAGTGGATATGTCGGTCTATTTCTGCACACAATATAGTAAACAATATGACCAAATTATTGATTTAATGAAAAGATATCTGCCTGTACTATATGTAGATCCAACCTTAAGAAATATCTTAAGTAAGGGGTGCAAATTTATTTCAAAGCGAGGATATACACTCGGTAAGCTTTTCATAGTTGTACAAATTTACAATGATGTTCTATGGGGCTCAGATACAAAGGATGTTTTAAATTGGCAATAATAGATGTCTTTGTGCCCTTTTTTTGGAAAAAAAGTACTTCTTTTTATTCTTCTGCCAAGGCGCCAATTTATATTTAAAATCATATATAAATTGTGTACTACTAGTCGTTTTTTGGTTTTTGCACGATGCAATTTGCAGTATATTGGGTGACTAAAGAAGTTTATTCATAAGAATTGGGAACTTTTAAATACGCATTAAAAAGCGGGCTTAAAATCCATTCGGGGCATCCGACACTTTGTGATGAAACATTCGGCTCTCCCATACGTCGAGTTAAGGCTTTGGGGGGGTTAAAACCTTCCCATAGAGTGGGATTGGAGGAGACGTTTGTTAGATAAGGGTTTTTTGGATTTTTTCTTTAAAAATTGTTTTCCTAGGGAATTAATCTTTAATCGGATTTGTTATATGTGTATTAAATTTTTGTAATAATTTCTTTTTAAATTTTTTGGGTTTAGGTTATATCTTCTCTATTGCATAGTCCCTCCATGTTAACCTTCATTGTTTAAATGGGTGTCTTGGAGTTAACACACATCTGGTACTAATTGGAACTCTATAAGAAGGTGCTTTTTTTAAAAACTGGTTTTTTTATGAGTAAGGGTCCTTCAGATTAGTAGACCCGAAAGCGTCATTTTTTTTTACTTATGTTGGCTTTTTGTTTTTAATTTTTCCAAATTGGACAAAAAAGCTTTTTTGGCTTTTTTTTTTTTGGCCCCGTTACCGGCTTTTTCCCGAAGATTGGCGCCGTATTCCGCGCCGGATTTGGCTTCAATGGGCCCCGAATCCGTCGGAGTATTACGGTAACCCCACTGTTTCTCATAGAGAACAGTGGATTCCGTCGCTCCCCCCCGCTCGGCAAATCCCCCCGGGGGGGGAAAGTACATGACATTATTTACGGCGCGGACGCGCGTAAACAAAAGCATTGTCTATGGGCCGGGGGGGGCGCCCCCGCCCGCTCCCGGCCCCCCCCCCCGCCCCCCCCTTATTCACGGGGATTTGGCGCTCAAAAACGGGCCCCAAACCTCGGGAAAAAAAGCCGTGGAACCGGCCTTTCTTTTTAGTGTTGGACTCCTTCATTGGCACTCTGAAATTTCTGACCTGTGGCCGGGTGTGAGTCCGTGCACTGAGGAATCTGTCTTCAAACACTGCTTTGGGAGTAAATGGTGAGCTGTTCTTTTTTTTTTTTGTTTGAACATTTGAAAGGTTGCACATGTGCCTGACTCTCCTTTCTGTTCTGTGGGGGAGTCAAACCCCAAAACGGCGCTCCCTGTAAATGGGGCTTCCATTTTAACAGAATGGAGAACACAGCGTCCCCCGTAGGAACTCCCCTAGAACAGAAGGAAAACCCCAAAAGCTCCCCTGTACGGGAAAATCCCATGAAAAAAATGGAGAACACAGCGTCCTCGTACTGGGAACTCCCCTAGAACAGAATGGGGAGAACACAGCGCTCCCCTGTACTGGGAACTTCCATAGAACAGAATGGAGACACAGCGTCCCCTGGATGGGAAACTCCCATAGAACAGAAGGAGAGAAAAACCCGTGCTCCCCTGTACTGGGAATCCTGAAAGAAAGGAGAAACCCCGTGCTCCCCCGTTTTGGGAAATCCCCTAGAAAAGAATGGAGAACACAGGCTCCCCCAATTGGAATCCATAGAACAAATGGGAACACCAGCGCTCCCCTTACGGGAACTCCCATAGAAAAAAGGAGAACCAGCGCTCCCCTGTACTGGGAACCCCATAGAAAAGAATGGGGAGAACACAGCCCCCGGGAACCCGGGGGGGGCCACCTTGTACTGGGAAAATCTATAGAACAGAATGGAGAACACAGCGCTCCCCTGTACTGGGAAAATCCCATAGAACAGAAAGGGAAGGAAAAAGCGTCCCCTGTACTGGAATCCATAAAACAGAAAGGAAACACAGCGCTCCCCTGTGTGGGAATCCCCTGAACAGAAAAGGGAAAACAGGCTCCCCCTTTCTGGGATTCCCCAAAAACAGAATAAAACACAACTGGCTCCCCCCTTCGAGCCAAAAAATTTGAGGACCGTTCTCAAGATAGCGAGATCCCATGGTGGGGCTATCAGATTTTTTTATGGGGGTTTTCCTTTTTAATTTCCTCAAAGGCATGGTGGAAACACCCGTTTAATGGGCACCCATCGTTACGATTTTGTTTTAGGGTTCCCTATGCTGGGGTACTCATCGGGTACTCATTTTATCTGAGGTCTCTTAGCCACTAGCAAAGGCATTTAGAGCAATACAGTAATGAGAATACAAGGAGGGGAGAGGAGGGGGGATGCGGATGCAGCTTTTTTTCTCTGTGATTCTATGAAGCCTTGTGCTGTGATAGGGGAGAGGGGGGAAAGCCCCGAGTTTAATGGACAGCAGCAAAAATAAATTTTGGAGGCTTTCTTGCCCACTTCCCAGGGGGGACGGGGCCTTTCACTGCATTTTCATGGCTAACATCAGCAGCAATGATCAGATCCTACAGTGGAAACAGTCGCTGGTCAGGATTGACCATTATACCTTTTCTGCTATTTTAGACTTTGTTTGTGATTTTGTTTTTCTTTGACATAATACTGACACTGGCAGAATACACAGCACCTGATCTAAAAGGGACAACTAGGTGCATTTTATCCTAGGCTTAGGGTATGTTCAACAAGTGATTTGGTTTGGGGTTTTTTGGAAAGGTATTCCACCCAAAACGCATCCAAAAAAATATACAAAGTGTGAAAAAATTTTTTGGAAATGTTTTTTTCCGGGAAATGAAATAAACTTTATCCCTTTTGGGTTTTAGGAGTTTTTCCCAAGGGCAAAAACTTTCCCAAAAAACCCCTATGTTTTCCCATACGTTATTTTTCCCCTTACTGACCCCTGAGTTTACATCCTGTATTACCCCTCCAGGAGCACATTTATTTTTTCTGGTGCGGGTACTGTACATACAATTTCTTTTCCTTTTACTAAACCCCTTGAGTTACATCCTGAAATTATCCTCCAGAGCTGCACTCACTTTTCCCGCTGGGCATTTCCCCGAACAAAACATATTATCCTGTACTGACCCCTGAGTTACATCCTGTATTATACTCCAGACCCTTTGCGCTCCACTATTATTTTTTTTTTGCGGGTTTTTGGCTTTCCCCAATTTTTGTTGGGGGTTTTTCCCTACATTACTTATCCAGAAATGACCCTAAATTTACATCCTGTTTTAAACCCCTCCAGATTTTCACCCCATTTTTTCTGTTTGGTGCAGTCACTGTACATACTTTAAACTTATCCTGTACTGATCCTGGTTACACCCTTTGAATTATCCCCCAGATTTTGCCTCACTATTCTGGGGGTGCCATTTAAAACCTTTTTTCTGTACTCCCCATTTACTTTTTTTCCTTACGGGATCCTTTTTGCGGTTAAACATCCTTTTTGTATTTTTTTTACCCCCCAGGAACCTAAACGATCATATTCTGCTGGTGCAGTCACGGGTGTACATAATTTTACCCTTCTACCCCTTTTTACTTAAAAACCCCGAGTTAAATTTCTTGTTATTTAATTTTTTCCTGAGTTGCCTTAAACCCCCAATTTTAAAATCTGGGTGCAGTCCCCTGTTAAAATTACCCTTACTTACCCTGAAAACTTGTTTTTCCTGAGTTACTTTTCCGGGGTATTTTCATAAAATTTTTACCAAAAAGCTCATGCCCAACTCACCCTATTCTGCTGGTGCAGTCACTTTTACATACTTTTTCTTACCCTGTACTGAAAATTGAGTTACATTGTATTTATCCCCCAGAGGGGGTTTTCATTTATTCTGGGTGCAGTCACTGTAAAAATACATTACTTATCCTGTATTTATCCTAAATTTAAAATTCCGTATTATCCTCCAGAGTTGCACTCACAAATTCTGCTGGTGCCCAGTCAAAAACCCTTTTTATTTTTCTTTAAAACCCAATTTAACCCCTTTTCCGGGTTAATTAAATTTTTAATTTTTTAAATTTTCCGTTTTTTTTTCCCCCCAGAGCTGCCCTAAATACCTCCCTGGGGGCGCCCACTTTTAAAAATAAAATTATTTAAACCCTGTACTTATCCTGAGTTTCACCCTTGTATGTCCTCCCGAGCGCCTAAACTATTCTGTTTGGGGGTTGTGCAAATTAAAACCTGCCCGGGTTTAATCTTACCCCGGCTTCATTTTTATCAGGTTTCCTTTTTACCCACTGAGGTTAATCCTGTTTTTTTCCTCCAGGCGGGCCGCTAAACTATTCTCCCGGGTGCAGTTCCTGTCTTTACATTACTTTACCCCTATACGGGACCCTGTGTTAAAATTTCCCTGTATTAGGGCTCCAGACTGCGCCCCAATTTTTCTGCTGGTGCGGGTAAATGTACTTTTAATTACTTACCCCTGTTTGACCCTGAGTTACATCCTGAATTTTTACTCCAGAGCTCCCCCCAAATTCCCCGGGTGCAGTCACTTTTAATTTTTACATTACTTTTACCCGGGTACTGATTCCTGAGTTACATCCTGTAAAAATCCCCAAGCTGCCGGCTCACTATTTTTGCTGGTGCAGCACTGTGTACTTCCCTTATTTTAACCCCCCCTTTATGATCCGGGTTTTAACACCCCTGAAATTAAAATCCAAAGCTGCACTCACTTTTCCCTGCGGGTCCCACCCCCCTTTTACATACTTTTATTTTATCCGGTACTGATCCTGATTTAAACATTGTTTTAACCCTCCAAAAATTTGCGCCCTACTATTCTGCGGGTGCAGATTGGAACTTACATTATTTATCCTTTACTGTTCCTGAGTTACACCCTGTATAAACCATCAACCTCCCCCCCTTTTAAACAAAAAACATTTAATCATTTTTTTAAAAAAATTTCCCAAACCCCAAAGGACGTTTTCGGAACCCTCAAACCTATATTTGCCTGGTGTTTCCCCAATTTTCAAGGGACCCCAAAAAAACCCAAAAATTTTTTGAGTTCCAGCCTTCCTGGAAAAAATTTGGAACGCCCAAAAGGGGGGTTTTTTTTAAAAAAATTTTCTAAAAAATTGGTTTTTTCCCCCTTTCAAAGGAGGCCCCCTACTCCGGGAGCCTTTTTTCAGGTTTTTTTGGGGCGGGGGAACCTTTACTTGTCGACGGTAAACTGATGGTTCCTGGCCCTGAGCGGGCCAATTTTGGAAAAACCACATTGGGGGGCCAAGGGAAAGGAAAGCCCATTTGTTAAAAAAAAAATTTAAAATAAATCCCCGGGAAAGGGAAAAACCCTTTTTGGCCCTTTTTGTTTTTTGTGGAATTTCCATCCCGAAATTGTAACCTGACCTTTTTCAAAAAAAAAAATTTAACGGCCAGGGCCCCAAAAATTTAAAATTTTTTTCCCGGTTTAAGGTCCCCCCTAACCTAATTTGGGGCCCAAAACCCCTTTCCAAAACCCCAAAAAGGGGAGCCCCCTTTGAATTTTTGAAAGTGGGGCCCCTTGGGGGAAATTTTGGAAGGGGGGAAAAGTTAGGGGGGCCCCCCTTTCCTGGTTTTCCCCATTTTACCAACCCCCATTTTTTTTCCTTTTTTTTTCCGTAAAAGGAGCCCAGGCCAACCCCCCTTTTACCAAGGTGGCCCCCTTTTCCCCCATTTTCCCATTATTATTTTCCAATTCCCTTTTTTCCGGTTTTTTTTTCCCAGGAAGGTTTTTGCCCCCCCGGCCGGTTCCCCATCCCATTAACCCCGGAGGGGGGCCCATTTTTTCAGAACCCCGGTTGAATCCCCCCATGTTTTTTGGGGGTGGGGGGCCATAGATCCCCCTTTTTTCCAAGGGGCCCCCCTTTTTTAAACCCCCATTGCCCCCCATTGGCCCCTTTTGGGGGTACCCCATTTTTCCCCTTAATTAGAGGCTTTCCCCTTTTTGGGGGGGGCCCCCAAATTTAAAACCTTTTTGAATTTTTCCCCCCATTCCCCCTCTTTTGGGGCCCTTTTTTGGGGGTTGGGTTCCCGGGGCCCCAAAAAAAAAAAAAAAACCCAAAGGGGTTGGGGGGGAAAGGGGGGGGAATAAAATTCCTTTTCCCCCGGGGGGAATTTGGGTTCCTTTTGGGAAAAATTAAAAGGGAGAGGGGGGGAGGGGGGAGGCCCCCCATTTTATTGAAAAGGGGCCCCCTATCTTCAAATTAAAATGCACCGGGAAAATTAATGGGGGGCGGGGGGGGCCCCAAATTAGGGGGGGAGCCCAATTGGAGGACGTTAGTACGGGAGGCCAGGCTGTGGTTCATATAGGACGTTAGTAGGGCAGACCAGGACTTGGTCCTTGTTGGACATTAGTACAGCAGCCTAGACTGCAGTCCATGGAGGACATTAGTACGGCAGACCAGGCCATGGTCCATGTAGGACGTTACTAAGGAAGACCAGACTGTGGTTCAGGCAGGACGTCCTTTAAGGGCACCCCCAAACTGTTTTTTCATGCAGGACATTAGTACGGGAAAAACCGGCCCCTTGGGGTCCATGAGGCCCATTAGTCCCAAAAGATCGGGCCGGGGTTCCATGAAAGGACAATTAGTACAGCAGACCGGGCCCTTGCCCCCCATGTGGGGACATTAGTACAGCGGGCCGGGCCGTGCTCCCCTGAAAGGACTTTTATTACAGCAGACCGGGCCCGGGGGGTCCCGGGTAGGGACGTTAGTACACCCAAAACCAACTGGGGTTTCCATTGGGGGACGTTGGTACGCAAGACCAACTGGGGGTCCATGTAGGAAAATTAGTACAGCGGGACCGAGTTCCAGTAGGACTTTAAATACACCCAACCGGGGCCGGGCTCCTTTAGGACTTGGAAACGGCAGACCGGGGCCGGGGTCCATGTAGGACTTTTAAGTCCCGCAACCAGGCCGTGGGGCCCTGTGGGACTTTAGTACGGCAGAAAAACCCTGTGGTCCCATGTGGACTTAGTCCCAGCAAACCAGATTTGTGGTCCATGTAGGGTTGGTACGGAACCAACTGTGGTCCATGTGGACTTGTACGGCAGCCCAGACTTGTGGCCCAATGTGGCATTAAGTACGGCAGCCCAAAAACTGGGGTTTCCTGTAGGACTTAGTACGGCAGACCGGGCCTTGGCCCATTTTGGGGAATTAAGTGGGGGCAGACCGGACGTAGTTCATGAAGGCCCTTTTTAAGCCCCGGGGTTTGGGCCCCCTTGTATCCCGCCATTGTTTGTTTTTTGTGCCGCCTGGATATTTTGCATTGGGAAGAAACATATGAAGCAATATTTGTACATTGCACCTGTTCCATTTCAACATAACCAGGCTGGATTTGCATTGCGCCCTGTGCCAGGTGTACCCAGTGACATACCTGAAGTCACGAATGGCCAAAGTGTTTGGATTACAACAAGAAAGTCCAGGCGGACGAGTACTGCTGTATGGGAAGATGCAAAACACCAATGACTTAGACCACCCCTGACACAAGGGATCATAAACCATCACAGTGGAGTTTGTATGAAATGGATGACAGGCACTGGAGCTCTCACGACAGGGGTGAAGAGATTTGGGGATATGTGCTCTGTCCTGTGTTTTTCACTAATCCAACGTGATTTGAAATATGACAACAATTGTTGTATGAGCTCCTTCAAGTAACAAAAGCTAAACATTGTGTTAACGCTTCCCTAGATAAAAATATATATGGGTAAAGGCCAGTGACACCACTGTGTGCAATATTGCTGTACTGTGACACCACTTTCTATAGTATCCTTGTACTGTGACATCACTGTGTGCATTATCCCTGTACTGTGACATTACCGTGTATTATCCCTGTACTGTGACATCACTGTGTGCATTATTCCTGTACTGTGACATTACCGTGTATTATCCCTGTACTGTGACATCACCGTTGCATTATTCCGTACTGTGACATAACTCTGTGTGTGCATTATTCCTGTACTGTGACATTACCGTGTATTATCCCTGTACTGTGACATCACTGTGTGCATTATCCCTGTACTGTGACATCACTGTGTGCATTCTCTCTGAACTGTGACATCACTGTGCATTATCCCTGTACTGTGACATCACTGTGTGCATTATCCCTGTACTGTGACATCACTGTGTGTATTACCCTTGTACCGTAACATCACTGAGTGCATTACCCCTGTACTGTGACATCACTGTGTGCATAATCCCAATACTGTGATATCACTGTGTATTATCCTGTACTGTAACATCACTGAGTGCACTACCCCTGTACTGTGACATCACTGTGTGCAGTATCCCTGTACTGTAACATCACTGAGTGCACTACCCCTGTACTGTGACATCACTGTGTGCAGTATCCCTGTACTGTGACATCATTGTGTGCATTCACTCTCTGTGACATCTGGTACTGATGCGGGGCCAGAACGAGGGGCACTAAGGTGGTTATACATAAGTTAAACATACACAGTATACATATAAAGATGTTGTACATTATTTGGTTATTTTTTTACCTCATACCTATCTTAATAGCAGCACAAAAAGCAGCATTATGGATATAATGAAATGACTGAGGACGCAGCTTTAAATACAGCATTTATTTAAAATAGCTTAAAAACCATTTTACAACATACAAAAATAGTCTTCGGACTTTGCAGATTGTCACAGCTGAAACCTGAGAAGATAACGTTTTTCTGACGATCTTCGGTGCTTGAGGAAAAATCTGAATAAAATAACAGGAAAAACAAGCCCCATTGTCTCCATCCCTTACACCTCATGGAATGTAAAAATCGCAGAGCGAGCAGCCATTTTGTTTTTTTACATCTTCAAAACCGCGAGACGTTTCCTTGGCCGCACTTATCAGCAGTCAGGTTAGGAGATATTTGTTCCCACACGGCGCAGCTCCAGGGCATCTCTAACCATCTCGTCACAAATCATAGCCCTGAATTGTCTCGCAGACAATCGTGGAGGTTAGATACAGTTACATAGAATATGGCCGACCGCCAACATTTCACCTGACACAAGTGGATTAATTTCTCTCAGACAAACACATGAACATAATGGCCTCTGTGTATTTACAAACGTCACGGGTTACAGTAAAAAAGGATGCATTATCCGTCTTGAAGTGCGCCAGCGTTAGCCGGCATTTTGTAAAATTTTCTTGCAGAAAAATGGCCCTTGTTGCCCGTGGCAACCAATCAAAGCTCAGCTTACATTTCTAAAATGTACCTAGTTTTATAAATTTCCAAGCCCCAATGTATGACTGATGTATAATTTACGGCCCTGTTCTCCATTCTGAGCTGTAACTTTCAGGAGCCTGTTCCCGTCATAGGTGGGACCCGCTCCTATCAGACTTTGAGGACTCGTGTGATGTCCATTGTTATTTCATTGGTTAAATTCTAACATTTCCCACAAAATGGCCGCCATGTCTCAGTAAAAGGTATAACCAGGACCGTCTTATCCAGGGGTCTTCAAACTGCGGCCCTCCAGCTGTTGGGGAATTACAACTCCCATCATGCATATATATAATCTATAACAGTGGGCATGATGGGAGTTGTAGTTCCAACGGCTGGAGGACTGTAATTTGAAGACCTCTGGTCTTATCCATTGGGCACACTAGGCAGTTGCACCAGGGCCCCACAAGCATAGGGGCCACAGGTAGGACGTATGTTCTTGGAATCATGCCCTGAATCTCCAGGACACACAAACAGTTAAAAAACACGGTGGTGAAGGGAGCCATTGGCTCCCTGACCCACCAATAAGAAATGTAGGCTTCCTCACGCCTGCAGCCTACAAGGCATCCTGACAAGAGGGGGTGATTAGAAGTGTGCCCTGGCATAATGTTATGTTTGCCCTGGACCCAATGCACTTCTTTTCCCAAAGGCCCATAGTACTGTTAAGATGACACTGGATATAACTACAACTTTTCGTGTGTGGCCCTTTAAATCTTGATTTTTTTTACATTTTAATCTAAGATTTTGAATTTTTTTGCTCTTTTTTTCTCTAGCGTTCAATAAAATTGGAGGTTACCAAAATCTAGAAGAGGCGTATGCAAAGGCCATACCATCCCTGGTTGTCCCGAATACCACTTGCCACCTTCCCCGCTCTGATGCCATGCATCTTTTCCGTAATCCAGTCAGTGGCGACCTTCCTTGGACAGGGATGACCTTTGGATTAACCATCCTTGCCGCCTGGTATTGGTGCACTGATCAGGGAATTATGCCCACAAGGATAGGATTTATTCTGGTGCCGGGGTCCGATGACGTCCATATTGGATATTTTTCTATGGGATTAAAGGGATGTCATTCTTAACTAGAATTTAAAGGGGTGTTCCCACTATAGACTTTGATGGCATAGCTTTAAGTCTGATAGGTTTGGATCCTAACTCTGGGACTTGCACCCATCTCGGAATGGGCCCCGGAAAGTGGTGGCGCAGAGTGGAGAGCTGGTCACACTTGTACACAACTCTCCATTCTGTTCTATAGGTGCCAGTACAGGGAGCGCTGTTGTCTCCATTCTTCTTGTGATTCCCAGTACTGGGACCTGTGTTCTCCATTCTGTTGCTATGGAGTTCCCAGTACAGGGGAGCGCTGTGTTCTCACATCTGTGTCTATGGAGTTCCCAGTACAGGGGAGCGCTGTGTTCTCCATTCTGTTCTATGGTAGTTCTCAGTACAGGGGAGCGCTGTGTCTCCTTTGTCTATGGAGTTCCCGTCAGGAGCCTGTGTATACTTCTGTGCGATGGTAGTTCTCAGTACAGGGGAGCGCTGTGTTCTACATTCTGTGCTATGGTAGTTCTCCATACAGGGGAGCGCTGTGTTCTCCATTCTGTTCTATGGGAGTTCCCAGTACAGGGGAGCGCCGTGTTCTCCATTCTGTTTCTATGGGAGTTCCCGGTACAGGGAAGTGCTGTGTTACTCCATTCTGCTCTATGGGAGTTCCCAGACTGGGGGCCGGTTATCCATTCTGTTCTATGGGAGTTCCCAGTACAGGGGAGCGCCGTGTTATCCATTCTGCTCTATGGGAGTTCCCAGTACAGGGGAGTGCCGTGTTCTCCATCCTGTTCTATGGAAGTTTCTAGTACAGAGGAGCAGTGTGTTCGACAGTGCTCCTCCCATAGAACAGAATGGAGAGCCGAGCACAAGCATGCATCAATTGTGTGTCAACACTTTTGGGGGTCCGTTCCTTAGATCGGTGCTGGTCCCAGCTGTGGAACCCACCCTTTTGATGGCATTTCCTATCGATATACCATCGACGTCTATAGTAGGAACACTGCTTTAAATTTCAGTTAGAAGTGATGTCCCAACTGCACAAGTCTACTGATAAAGTTAAGAAATGTCACCTATTTTAAGTCTTTTTTTCTGTCTCCTACCCTGGCGGCCATGTTCTGAAGCTATAACAGAGCACTGCATTGGTGCAGGTGTAAGGTGATAGTGTTATTTGGCGATGCTATTTATATGTGCAGGAGGCGGCACATAGGATACCATCACGTTAGATTTGCCCTAGTTGTCATGGAGGGAGGTGTCAGTGAAGGTCATGTTATAAACCATAACTGGTAAGAAGAGCAGCATGGTGGAGCACCACTACTTAGAGGGACAGAATATTTTTTTCAGACCATAAAAAAAATCATGTAACGAGCTAATGAATGTTATGGCGGCTACGTTCTGTGCCACAATCCAGTGTAAACATGGCCTTTATGTATCGACCAAACACCATGGAGACAGCCATTTTGTATACAACACAAAAGATGGTTATCTTTTTGACAAAAGGCACTTAGGTAATGCAGGCGAAGGGGCAGATGTCTGGTGTTTGTTCGGACTGCTATTTTTAGTGGAAAATGTGCACTATTTTTTACCAAGATCCAGAATACTTCTACCATTGTAAACAATTATTTCCACTAAAAAGCGGCGGATCCTACAAGTCGCACCGCAACAGATTCTAACTTTAAAAATGGCGGTGAACAATGCTGGGCACAATCTGCCATTGTACATTAATCTGTTTCATACAATGCGGCAGTTGCTCAGAGCAACCAATCAAATTCCAGCTTTTATTTATCCACTGTAGGCTAGAACATATAAGAAGCGATCTGATTGGTTGCTGTAGGTAGCACCTCCACTATCAGCAGGCACAGAGTGAAGTTGCCCATAGTAACCAATCAGATTTCAGCTTTCAGTTATCCACTGTAGGCTAGAACATATAAGAAGCGATCTAATTGGTTGCTGTAGGTAACACCTTCACTATCAGCAGATACAAGGATGTTGCCCATAGCAACCAATCGGATTTCAGCTTTCAGTTATCCAGTGTAGGCTAGAACATATAAGAAGCGATCTAATTGGTTGCTGTAGGTAACACCTCCACTATCAGTAGGCAGAGAGTGAAGTTGCCCATAGCAACCAATCAGATTTTAGCTTTCAGTTATCCAGTGTAGGCTAGAACATATAAGAAGCGATCTGATTGGTTACTGTAGATAACACCTCCACTATCAGTAGGCACAGAGTGAAGTTGCCCATAGCAACCAGATTCCAGCCTTCATTTATCCAGTGTAGGCCGCAACATATAAGTGATCTGATTGGTTGCTGTAAATACCACCTTCACAATCACTGAGATAAGCAGGCAATCGGATCACTTCTTTCATTCTGCAACCTGCACTGGGCAAATGAAAGCTAAAATCTGATCGGTTGCTATGGGCAACGGCGGCACTTATTCACAGTGGTTTCTATACAGGGCATGGTGCAGTAAATTTCCTATCACCGTTACTGCAAACAGTCCAAAAACTTCAGGAGTCTTATGATTAGCATGCTGTAAATTTGTAACGCATGTCTGGAGGCCATATTTTTTTTTCGCATAAAGGAGCGAAAAATTTCCTAAATTTTTAGGAAATATAGAAAATGCCAATTGCTGTGCTGTGGTTATAGCTGGATTTTTCTGGCACTGAAAAATGCAAGGGGCCGACCACTAAAAACCAGGTGCTGATTGCAGCGCTGTGTGAACAGAGTTTTTGGGTTATAACCTTGCTCAATACAATGTAATTGGTGTCCGATAGGACAGAATACCACAGCCACTAAGGAGCACCGAAACGCGTGTGAACATAGCCTTGAATCGCGTCTATCAAGATTGCACCATGAATAGGGGTTATGTTCTATAACAGGGGTACATAGACTTGTACTCTTGCATTTGTCCTCACACCCCGGTCTGGTATATACATACATACATACACACATATATACATAAAGTTACATATTCACATACGTACAGCGAGTAAACTAAACCGAAAAATAACCAGGTGGAGAGAACGGGAAACCTCCATAGACTTTTCTGAAGTCACCATTTTAGACGGTGATTGTGCCCTCTCAGAGAACTGGCATCTCTATAAACGGAGGAGGGGAACGCTACCGCCTCACACTTGCTTTAACCACCATCAAAGTTACACAAACCATTGAAGGGAACCTTACTACAAACAGTGGAGGCAGCCATTTTGTAACCCTACAGTCGCCAGCAGCATTACTATCATGGGGTGCACGGATAGGCGAGATATAAGCCCCTTCAAGGAGCCATTAGGGTAAAACGGAAATCTAGACGAGGACTAGAGAAGCCTCATGGTTGCTATAGAAGCAGCCTCCTCTTTGGAGTCAGTCGCCCTCATTTATCAGATCTGTCACAGTAAGGCTTGGTTTATATCCATCCTGGAGGTTTAATTTGGAGCCTCCGTCGCAGATTCTGTCAGAAATTATGGGGGAAAAAAATAGCACAAGATGCAGCATTATTTTCTCCATTAAAATGATGGTCATTGTGATGGAGACCCGAGGGACCCCATTATAGTCAATGGGGTCATTGGGTGCTGTTTGTGTCCATCAAGAAATGGATGAAATAGAACCTCTAACACTGATGTGAACCTGGCCTAACCACTAACAAGTAGTGTCTCTCTGACAGACCTACATGTATTCCCATATGGCCATTTTCTCTGTAGAAGTGAAAACGTACAGCCATGTTTTCCAACCACATTTAGTGCCCAACATACAAGCCAAAAATGTCCATTAGGGCCCACTGTCAAAAAAGAACCCACAATGAGACAAAAAGAGTGTCCATATGTCTCCTGTTTGACAGATATTTCTGACCGATGGCTTGTCTGCGTCTTGCAGGACACGACAGGTCCTCCAGAGCAAGAGACACACTGTTCGGGATCCTCACCTTTGTGGAGAGCAATTACAAAGGACCCCTCTCTATAAATTTAGAATTTTAATAAGGTGTATGAAAATAATTTTTTTAAACCGGGGAACGCCTTTAAACGCATATGCCATGAGCTTTTCCTAAAGGATCTATTAAACGGTCACCATTTTAACATGTAGGTGATGTAGCTATTGACAGTCACCATTCTAACGTATGTGTGATGGATCTATTGACAGTCACCATTCTAACGTATGGGTGATAGATATGTTAAGTATGGGAGATGTATCTATTAACAGTCGCCATTATAGCATATGGGTGATATATAACAATATATGTAAAACGGTTGCCATTATACTGAGGAATCTGTTAAACATATGCCTAACGGTAGCATCCATCACCCATATTCTATAATGGCTACTACTTAACGTATACATCATTAAAACCTCATAAAAAAGGGTGTCCCATATTAGTCTATGGTTGATGGATCCCAGTATATTAATGTATCTATAGGGAGCTTTTACCGGTGTATATGTTAAACAGAGGTCAAAACTGAGCCGTGAACACCCCCTGAATTTGTCGCGGGTCCAGGTTCTCTCATCATTCCGTGATGAAACAACCCCTTGAAGAATACTGAAAACCAGGGCGTGCATCGTCAACTGTAGGAGACCCAGAGACAGCTAGAGGGGAGCGGACGTCCAAACCCACAGGATCGGGAGGAATAGGAAAACTTTGAACATGGCTTTAATATGGTTTCACCCACAAAGATGGCTGCCTCCAACTGTGCGTATTCGGTACATGCTCATGTTCTTAAAGGGTAGACATCACATCTGCCAACAGAATAGCCCTTTAAGTCACTTTCTTAAACATTCTCATCAACATCTAAATGAACTATTACCCATTAACAAAAAACTCCTATTCAAATGGTGATTAGACCCAATCGGACAGACCCGATAAAAGTTAACCCTATAATTTCACGACTATTGCCCCTCTATAAAAAGACCTGGTGGGAAGAAGAATGTAAACTGGTAGAGAAGTGCAGTAAACGCAGACCCAACAGCCTCAGCAGCAATGGGCATCATAAAGATAGTTCAATAACCCTTCCAAGCCCCAAGCACATACACATCTGGGGCCCGCATGCACCTAAGTGGCAGCGAGGCCGAGCAGCACTCCGGTGGCTTATTCCAGCAGCGGGAACCTTATCACACCACCGCTGGCGTTATCCAGCCACTGAGTATTCAGTCCGCGGCGTAAGCCACTATGCACCGGTGCCCACACGAGACTATGGTAGAGAAACGCCACATCCCACGGTGGCTTATTTAAAGGTCCTTGTGTCCAGGTGGACCATGCCCTCTTCTTCTAGAGTCCAGGCTGCCAGCTCCAAGCTTGTTCTTCAGCAGTTTTGCTTGGGACAGCTTAGAATAGGGAATTCCAAATGGGGTGGTCACCGTGTCGGACGGCACAGGACTCTGAGAAAGGGGACTGCGTAAGTTGCTTCCATAGTCCTTACCGCTCCAGTATCCCGGTCGCGTTCCCGGGTTCTCAGACTTCCTACTGAGCTGACGGTATGCTCCGGGACCTTCCACGCTCTCCTTCTTGGCCATGCCCTTGCCTATGCTCCTGGTGCCGGGATGGGAGTGGAACCTGTCGAATCCTCCAGTGGGGCCGTTTGTAGTATAATTAAAATGAGATTTCCCCTTGAAGAGCAGAAGAGAAGGATAGGGTGTTAGTATAGATGTGGGCAACTCTAGGTATATATTAGTCATTACCCCCATATACATAGACCCCGACAAACAAAGGCAAATACATGCAGCATGCTCAAGACAGGACTGTCCTGCTGACAAGTGTATGGCTTGTTACAGTGAGTTAGAGCCATATACCTGGACATGATATAGAGGAATGAGATTATGAGAAGCTCGAAAAATTGTTACGTGAAGACAGACACAATAGGGGAACATTTACTAAAAGGGGTATTCCTACTTTAGACAAAGATGGCATATCGCTAGGATCTACCATCATTGTCTGATAGGTTGGGGTCCCAGAGGTGGGACCTGGACCTATCTCCAAAATGAGCCCAAAACCTTTCCATTCTGAACAGAGAGGTGGTCAGGACTCTCCCATTGAAATGAATGGGTGTTCCGATTACAGGTGAGCATCGGCGCTTGGCTATACTGGGAACCGCCATTTATGTCAATGGGAGAATCCCAACCACCTCTCCGTTCTGAATCAAGAGGTTTCAGGGCTTGTTGGGGAGATAGGTTCAAATCCTAGAGGTGGGACCTGGACCTATCTCCCCAACAAGCCCTGAAACCTCTTGATTCAGAACGGAGAGGTGGTCGGGATTCTCTCACTGACATAAATTGGAGTTCCCAGTATAGCCAAGCGCCGATGCTCACCTGTAATCGGAACTCCCATTCATTTCAATGGGAGTCCTGACCACCTCTCTGTTCAGAATGGAGAGGTTTTGGGGCCCGTTTTGGAGATAGGTGTGAATCCTAGAGGTGGGACCTGGACCTATCAGGACATTCATGGCATCCCCCAGCGATAACCCATCATTGTCTAAAATAGGACACCCCCTTTAAGGCAATTGTGCAAGAATTTGGGTGCAATTTTACGGCAAAAATACTGGCGTCCATGCTTTACACCACATTTAGTATGTGCTTTAGATGGTTTCTAGACACTTATGCGTCTCCTATGGTAAAAGAGGCGTGACCTTGGCAAAAAGGGGGATGCCTCTGAGGGAAAGGGGTGCGGTTTAGCGTGCAACACCGCATCCAAAATTTGGGCACAACCCAACTAGTAGAAGGTGTCAAGTTAGACTCATCAATTCTAACATGCGCCAGATTTATCAACACTATGATACATCTAGGGCACTAGACTGTCTAATATATGTGTCAGATAGTATTGATAAATGTATGAAAATTGTCTAGCAGTAAGACTGACTTTGTTGCCCATAGCAACCAATCAGAGCCCATAGTGACCAATCAGAGATCATAGCAACCAATCAGTGACCATAGCAACCAGAGCCCACAGTGACTAGAGATCACAGCAACCAATCAGTGCCCATAGCAGCCAATCAGTGCCCATAGCAGCCAATCAGAGTTCAGATTTCATTTCATATAGTGCTGTGGAAAAATGAAAGCTGGCACCTGATTGGTTGCTATGGGCACTGATTGGTTGCTATGGGCACTGATTGATTCCTATGGGCACTGATTGGTTGCTATGGGCAACAAAGACAGTCTTACTGCTAGACAGTTTGATGAATAAAGCCAAACAATAAGACTGTCTGTGTTGCCCACAGCAACCAGTCAGACACCAGCTTTAATGTTTCTAGAGCAGTTTTAGGCCGTGTCTACACAGCACAGAATAAAAGTCGGATTTTTAAGTGCATTTAGTATTTAGAATCCGCAATAATCCAACTGTAATCCTGTAATAGCCTGTAACAGAAAATCCGAGCTGTAGTCTACACCGCTTAGGTTTTCTGTTGTCTGAATTCAAAACCGCGGATTCCAGTACACTTCTATGTAATGGGCCGGCCGAAATCCGAAAATCAACTGCGGTTTGTGGTAAAAACCCGAGCCAGGAACCGGGGTACAGCGTTGTTAAAATACCATCCAATTTTCCAACTGTATTTTAACATAAGCAAGGTAGACATAGCCTTAGAAATGAAAGTGGAGCTCTGATTCGTTGCTATGGGGTCCGATTCGTTGCTATGGGGTCCAATTCGTTGCTATGGGCAACAAAAACAGCCCAACTGTGAGGCAGTTTTGATAAATGAGGCCCATTACTTTGTGACATACACACGGCCCAATGAATAATCTGTATAATGTTACAGCCCCTCATAGCTTCTGGCTTTTTTGTTTATCAGGTCATCGTGCAGAGGTCGCTCTCGGCCAAGAACTTGAGCCATGCAAAAGCCGGGTCCATCCTCGCCAGTTATCTGAAAATGTTACCGATGATCTTTATCATTATGCCAGGAATGATCAGCCGGGCACTTTACCCAGGTAGGAAGGGGCAGCGATGGCATTTTTCGTGTCTACTGTTTCGCGTACTTCTAAAACACGGACAGCCGGCTCCCATTCACTTTCACTCTCCCCCGCATGTAGGCACCGGGAAGAAGTGACATGTCAATTGTTTTCCCTGCCGCATATTATATACGTTGGATATTCATAGCTCTCAATGAGAGCTATGAATTACCGTAATTGCGGGGCGCATTTCTGACGTATTGCAGGGCAATTATGTGCCAAAATGCACCTCCACAATTGCGGCGCGTGAATATACCTAAGACTGTCTTTGCTGCCTATAGCTAACAATCAGAGCTCTGATTGGTTGCTATGGGCAACAAAGACAGTCTTACTATTAGACAGTTTTAAGAAATAAGGCCCAGTGTTCTCACCAAATTACAGAATGGATTTTTACGGGAGATGACAGGTAGACTAATTTGGGATGTAAATTTTGTACATGTATATTGGGTGATATGTGACAAACAGAAGTGGCTGATATACTATAACCACTAGGTTATAATGACTCCAATATACGCAGTCTCACTCTCCAGTTTAAAGTTAGAGCTACGTAACATAATTGTGACGGCTCCAGGGCAACAGGTAAGCTGACAAGGTCACAGTATTGAGCTAATACCCAATACTCGGAGTGGAGAGTATGTTACAATTGGATGTAATCTTCTACATTACAAACACATAAGGCCCGGTTCACATCTGCTTCTGAGGTTCCCTTCCGTCGCAGAGGTGGAAACAGATTGACCAACGGTGCCCGACAGACCACACCGGCTGCAATGGGTTTCGGTCGTTTTATGGGGAAAAAAAGCCACTATTTTTTCCATCAGACGGAATCTGCAGCAGTACCTGTGATGTAGATGTGAACCAGACCTAAAGAGCACAAATCCTGTGCTGATAGTTGTTACATTGTATCAGTGCAGGTAAAATAGATAAGTCCGGACTGTTTAATTGTCAGAAACCTAAGACTCGGACGGGTAAATGGGCCACACATAAAAAAAAAAAAAAAAAAAAAATTAAGTTGACGGACCGCGCTCCTTTCAAATATGTGTAGTTTTGAATTTTTCTTATTGTGTGTGATGTTCATCTATAATGGGAAAAGGAGGTGTGCTTCTTATTTTATTTTTAAATTTTTTTATTTTTTTTTACTTGCCCCAATATGGGACTGGACTGAGCAATCGCTTCATCCCTTTTATAATCCACTGCAGTACTTGACTGTATTGCAGTGTATTATACAAACTGTAAGCATGGCAATCCCTGTCTCTGGGCAGGCTTACATCACAGACAGACCGACGGTTAATAAGGCTATGTTTACACAGCTTATTGCGGTGCATATAGCACGCGCCGCAATACGCCGGGTGTTTTGGAACCATGCGCTTGCCAGCGCGTAATTCCAAAGCACGGGGGTGCCAGCCCCAGAGACATGCATCGTCAACGGCGCATATTCGCTGCTAACAATTGACATGTCAATTCTCCCCCCGCGCGTACAATACGAGAGCTAGGAATTACAATAATTGCGGCACGCATTTCGCCGTGTATTAAGCGCAATACACGGCGAAATACACTCGCAATTACGCAAGATTATAAGCCGTGTGAACATAGCCTTACAGTCAGGTCTCTGGCTATCATGGCGACTTTCGGCACCCTAAAAAAAATGCACAGTTGGGTGCAGAGGGAGGACACATTCCTCTGTCATACATATCCCTTATATCGCTATTGACTGCACCATGTAAAGGGTTAAACGGTCAAGACCGAATCACTCCTCCTTCGGCCTGAGGATGTTTAGGAAGCTCTGGTGCCCCTCAGGCTGCAGATGACAGAGACCCCACCTAAAAATCTGCAATAAAATCTCCATGTGTTACATGTGGATTTTATTGCAAATTTTGGGGACAAAGTAGTGAAAAGTAGATTTTTTTATGCTATGAGTGAATAAGGATTGCTAAACCCCTATCCAGTTACATTTTAATATCAGTACGGATTCTGCAACATATTCCAGATATGTGAACCCAGCCCTAGGTCATATCAAGTCTTTAGCTTCTGTAATGTAAAGGATGTTCCCATTCATTGACAACAAATAGAGATCTTAAAAAACGGTGAAGAATTAAAGTGCAAAGTAGATTAAAAAGTTGAAAGAGCTCTTCCTTATATAGTGACTAAGATTTAATTCACTGGAAACCCCATTCATAAGTCACCAATGTGAAAAGTGGTGACTCAGATCCCTCGTCTAGCAAACTATTGTGAGGTGGTGTTGGGAGGGGGACGTATAAAGCCTTCAATCACCAGGAAGGGCGGGTAACAGGGCAAGAGATCCTTATAAATGTCGGAAGGAAATCATCAAACACTATTTCTAAGTAATAAACCAGCAGCCTTTATACATCATTCCTAGCATAGTTGACACCTATAATGCCAGCAAACAGCAACACAAGCACAACAACCTGTCATCCACAAATCTGCGGCGCCAAATTCCTGCAAATCTGGCAAAAATAATCCCGTTGCCAGAGTATCAGGAAATTGTCAATAATTCAGTGGTAAATTTCCAAAGCGCAGTATACAGGCAAAGGAGAAAACCATATACAGTCAGTACCAAGACCCTGGGTAGCTATCAAGTTTCATGTCACCCATGTTGTACCCAACCCGCTTGCCCCACAGTACGACCCAGTGCACCCCAAGATTTGCGGATACAGCCCTGTTTACCAATGGGAAGAGCTGGACATTTAAAGGGTTTTTCCATTTGTCAGTGCAGCAGCGAACACCACAGTGAATGGGGTGAGGGGCGCTTGCGGTTGTTCTCCCCATTCATTTCTATGGGCAATGACTCCCTTAGACATGAATGAGGGGGGGCTGCAGAAGCACGGCCCTCTCCGCATTCACCGAGGTCGATTCGTAACTCACTAGGAGCCGAACTACTGCGCTGACAAGTCCAAGTGTCAAAGCCCCTTTAAATCAATAGGACCCAAGTACAGGCAGTCCTCGACTTACATCTGTCCCCTAGTTACAAACGGATACGTATGGAGCATGCTGGCACTTGTAGTTCCACAGCAGATAGTAGCTGTGGAACGACAAGTTCCAGCATGCCACAGCAGCACATGAGGTGAAATCTTCTTAACAGGGGTTTTTACATTTGTTTTTCTGTCTCTGCCCCCGTTAAAAAGATTTCACCTCATGTGCTGCTGTGGCATGCTGGAACCTGTCATTCCACAGCTACTATCTGAGGTGGAACATGGAACTACAAGTGCCAGCACGCCCCATAAGTCTCCGTTTGTAACTAGTGGACAGATGTAAGTCTGGGACTTTCTGTATTATTTATTCACAGCAAAAGGGGCGGTAAAATAAGTTGAGTAATAGTGTCCCTTTTCCATCACGGACATTTATATATACATATATAGGTGATGTAAAGTTTTAGGGTCATCAGGGGAGGCGGTCATCCGTCTTGGGGTGTTTATGTTTTTTTTTTTCATAATTTATTTTGTGTGTTTCTTAAAATTGCTTTATTTTACAAAATTGTGCCCCCCATAAAGTCAGAAAAAGATCTCTGGGGGGCATTTTTTCATTTTTTTTTTTTTTTTAAATGATTTCCCCAGTAAAAGACCCCCTGCCCTAGACTGCTCTGCCGCATGAGAAAACAACATTATTATAACAAGATCTGACACTGCATTAGACTGGCACATGACGATGCCAAGACAACCACCATCCTGGCGACGTGCATCAGCAGGTGTATACAGGCCCTCATATAATTTCACGAGAAAACTAAAATTAGAGGAAATCATGTGCCATGGTAAACAAGAACACTGTGTGCCGCTCACAGCAGACATGGAGGGCAGAGGTCTCATACCGTGCCAACCTCTGGAACAGCCTCACCCATGCCTCTGCCATATCCGTCACAGTAGGACCTATTCAGGAGAGTAGACACCAATCACATCCTTGTATTAAATCTAAAGCACTGATCTGATTGGCCGCTATGGATTGTCTCCGCTTATTGGCCCTTATGTATGAAAACTGTCTAGCAGTAAGGCTGTCCTTGTTGCTCATAGTGACCAATCAGAGCTCATAGCGACCAATCAGAGCTTGTAGCAACCAGAGCCCATAGCAACCAATAAGAGCCCGTAGCAACCAATAAGAGCTTGTAGCAACCAGAGCCCATAGCAACCAGAGGCCAAAGTAACCAATCAGAGCCCACAGCAACCAATCAGAGCCCACAGCAACCAATCAGAGCCCACAGCAACCAATCAGAGCCCTCTATGAAATGAAAGCTGAGCACTGATTGGTCGCTAAGAGCTCTGATTGGTCGCTATGAGCTCTGATTGGTCACTATGAGCTCTGATTGGTTGCTATGGGCTCTGATTGGTTGCTATGGGCAACAAGGACAGTCTTACTTCTAAACAGTTTTCATACATAAGGCCCCCTATGCCCATTTTGCACCCGACAACCAAAGCATTGCATGCTGGGAACTCTAGCCCGCCTGGACACGTTGTTCAGTGCAGGGTCAGAGCCACAAGCCTCCAGCTGCTATGGAGTCAGGTAGACATTCTTGTTTGCATTGTTCAGGGACTTTGCCCGCAGGCTGCTTATGTTAAAGAAAGGCTCAGAAAACAAAAAAATATGCAGAGGGCGGCCATTTTATTGGTTTTATGTAAACATTCTTATACCGAACCCGTCAGGCAGTGTGGGAAAAGGGCGTTGCTTCAGGCACAAAAGTGATACCTTAAAATTCGACAGTTAAAATCCACAAAAAATACCAAGTAAATCTATAAATCCTAGACGGATTTTGAGCTACAGGATATTTTTTTCTCTCCATTCAGGTCTAAAGCTGCATTCAGAATTCTATTGGTTTCCTCATAGCAGAGAGCGGTGCATTGTGGGTGGATAGATGACATTAAAGGGAACCTGTCAGGTGGTTTGTGCTGCCCTATATAAGAGCAGGATGTGAAAGAGGGAGAGAAGCTGAGCTATGTGGTATATAGGGTTATATGATAGAGGGAGAGGAGCTGAGCTCTGTGATATATAGGGTTATATGATAGAGGAGAGAAGCTGAGCTCTGTGATATATAGGGTTATATGATAGAGGAGCTGAGCTCTGTGATTTATAGGGTTGTATGATAGAGGAGAGGAGCTGAGCTCTGTGATATATAGGGTTATATGATAGAGGAGAGGAGCTGAGCTCTGTGATATATAGGGTTATATGATAGAGGAGCTGAGCTCTGTGATTTATAGGGTTATATGATAGAGGAGAGGAGCTGAGCTCTGTGATATATAGGGTTATATGATAGAGGAGCTGACTCTGGATATGATAGAGTTATATGATAGAGGAGCTGAGCTCTGTGATATATAGAGTTATATGATAGAGAGCTGGGTCTGTGATATATAGGGTATATATATAGAGGAGAGGAAGCTGAGCTCTGTGATATATAGTGTTATATGATAGAGGAGCTGAGCTCTGTGATATATATATGGTTATATGATAGATGAGAGTAGCTGAGCTCTGTGATATATAGGATTATATGATAGAGGAGAGGAGCGGAGCTCTGTGATATATAGAGTTATATGATAGAGGAGCTGAGCTCTGATATATAGGGTTATATGATAGAGGAGAGAAGCTGAGCTCTGTGATATATTGGGTTATATGATAGAGGAGAGAAGCTGAGCTCTGTGGTATATAAGGTTATATGATAGAGGAGAGGAGCTGAGCTCTGTGATATACAGGGTTATACATACCTCCCAACTGTCCCTATTTTGGAGGGACTGTCCCTATTTTTAACCCTTGTCCCTCTGTCCCTCTTTGCTCTATAAATGTCCCTCTTTTTCATTTGAGAAATAGATTTCCGTCAATAAACTGACTATCTTGCTTTAAAAAGTATCTGATGGCTTAGTACCTGTATATTACAGAACAATTTACTTAATATTTCATCATTTGACAATGCAATCCTTAGAATGTGTCCCTTTTTGGCTGTCTAAAAAGTTGGCATGTATGTGTATGGGCGTGGTTAGAGGCGTGGCCTGATGTGTCACTCTTTGCAATCTCTAAAAGTTGGGAGGTATGAGTTATATGATAGAGGGAGAGGAGCTGAGCTCTGTGATATATAGGGTTATATGATAGAGGATAGAAGCTGAGCTCTGTGATATACAGGGTTATATGATAGAGGAGAGAAGCTGAGCTCTGTGATCTATAGGGTTATATGATAGAGGAGAGAAGTTGAGCTCTGTGATCTATAGGGTTATATGATAGAGGAGAAGAAGCTGAGCTCTGTGATATATAGGGTTATATGATAGAGGAGAGAAGCTGAGCTCTGTGATATATTGGGTTATATGGTAGAGGAATGAAGCTGAGCTCTGTGATCTTTAGGGTTATATGATAGAGCAGAGAAGCTGAGCTCTGTGATATATAGGGTTATATTATAGAGGGAGAGGAGCTGAGCTCTGTGATATATGGGGTTATATGGTAGAGGGAGAGGAGCTGAGCTCTGTGATATATAGGGTTATATGAGAGAGGAGCTGAGCTCTGTGATATATAGGATTATATGATAGAGAAGGAGCTGAGCTCTGTGATAAATAGGGTTATATGAAAGGAGAGAGCTGAGCTCTGTGATTATATAGGGTTATTATATGATAGAGGAAGAAGCTGAGCTCTGTGTATATAGGGTTTAATATAGAGCAGAGAAGCTGAGCTCTGTGATATATAGGGTTATTTATTAGAGGAGAGTAGCTGAGCTCTGTGATATATGGGGTTATATGGTAGAGGGAGAGGAGCTGAGCTCTGTGATATATGGGGTTATATGGTAGAGGGAGAGGAGCTGAGCTCTGTGATATATAGGGTTATATGAGAGAGAAGCTGAGCTCTGTGATATATAGGGTTATGTGATAGAGGAGAGGAGCTGAGCTCTGTGATATATAGGGTTATATGATAGAGGGAGAGAAGCTGAGCTCTGTGATATATAGGGTTATATGATAGAGGGAGAGAAGCTGAGCTCTGTGATATATAGAGTTATATGATAGAAGGAGAGAAGCTGAGCTCTGTGATATATAGAGTTATATGATAGAAGGAGAGAAGCTGAGCTCTGTGATATATAGGGTTATATGATAGAGGAGAGAAGCTGAGCTCTGTGATATATAGGGTTATATGATAGAAGGAGAGGAGCTGAGCTCTGTGATATATAGGGTTATATGATAGAAGGAGAGGAGCTGAGCTCTGTGATATATAGGGTTATATGATAGAGGGAGAGGAGCTGAGCTCTGTGATAGATTTGGAGCATGATTTCTGAGTAGAGTAAATCCTGACAGGACTTCTAAGAGACATTAGGAGTTTTGCTTGCCCCGCCACATACAGTAATTGACAGCCTTCTCTGTATACACACCGATACATGGAAAACTGTCAATCAGCAAGTTGTGGGAGGGGCAAGTCAGCCTCTTGTCCTCTCTACTAGGAGTCCTGTAAGGCTTTACTCTGCTTTTTACACCCAAATCTCCTGCTTTCCCCTCCCTGTATTATATCTGCTCTCAAATAGGGCATATTTACCAGCCTTTTATATCTGGATTATAGGAGATTATAGGCCTGTCCCTGGGAATGCTCCAGATCTGACCAAGGGTGTCCCTGATCAATTAGGACCGCCTATTTTGGGGCAGGGTTTAAATAAACCTACCTCTTTGTATTCTGGCTTTCTGGAGTCTCACTACATTGATTCATCTCACCTCAGTCCTGTTTTCTTGGTTTCACCTTGAATTCAGGGGCGTGTTTACTGTCTTCTACCAGGCTGCAGTAGAAGCCAGGTCTGTTGCTATAGCAACTAGTGCTGGCAGCCTATCATGAAAGATGGAACAGGTCTTTAGCTACAGCGACCAGTGCTCACTGCCTATCAGGAGAGATTGAACAGGTCTGTAACTATAGTGACCAGCCCTGGCAGCCTATCATGAGAGATGGAACAGGTCTGTAACTATAGTGACCAGCGCTGGCAGCCTATCATGAAAGATTAAACAGGTCTGTAGCTATAGCGACCTGAGGAGCTGATGCAGCCCATACAAGAGGGGATATCCAGGAATAGGTAGGACACTGTTAATGGACACATATTGCAAAGTGACTTGTTTTTTGCAAGATCTTTAACATAAAAAGCAGCGATCCTTGTAGTGAGACAACCCCTTTAAGTACATTTATTGGAAACCGCAATCACGTCCAGGATGCCAGTGTGTAAAAGCATGGTAAAGTTGAGCCTATGCACTACCTGATAGAGTCAGTCCTTGTCTTTAAAAGTTGCAAGTCTGACAGCAGAGAGCAGCTATACCGCTGTCTGTTTCCAAGGGCAACAAGCAGAATTCTGAATACAGCTCTGAATGTGAATGGAGAAAATAACATGAAATAACTCAAAATTAGTCCCCAAAAAAGTAAGGCAAACTATTTGCCCAATGACTCGTCTTTCCATGAAGATTTTAACAATAAAATGCTGTGGAGAGAATTGTATTGAGCAGAACTGTCTATAAAGTGAAAAAAAATGTTCATTGTGCTACGGGGGGTAGTATACAGAAAACCAGGAATGTAGGCCACGCCAAAATAAACGCAGCCACGGACTACGTCAGCTGCGAGTCCGGCTGTGCGCATGGGATCAGCGACTAATTTCTGATCTAATACTGAACCGTCGTCTCTCTGTGCAACTGTACCAAATGAAAGCTTGACCAAGTTTTATACCCCCCCCCCCAAAAAAAAATCCCAAGACTAAGGACGGAGCACCTATTGTATTCAGTCTTCCGAGAAGGTAAACCAGGCATCCTGAAACTGCGGCCCTCCAGCTGTTGGGAAACTACAACTCCCATCATGCATTTATGTAATCTATAACAGTGGCAATGATGGGAGTTGTAGTTTCCCAACAGCTGGAGGGCCGCAGTTTGAGGATGCCTGAGGTAAACTATACAGAAAAATAACCCGCCTACAACATGTAGAGAGTCCGTACAATGTGACACCAACACCTGCTTTAGAAGTCAGCAATGACGTCAACGTGTGCGTCCATAGTCTGTTCGGAGATGGTCGAGTGGTCGGAATGTGACATACAAGTCCCCGGAGTGCTTCTATTTAGGGGGCAGTTTGACCTCTGTATAAAAGTGTATGCAGTCCAGTTCATGCCGTAACCAGTTAAAACCCATCAGTATTAGATAAAAGTACATTCTACGAATCACTTGTCCTGCTGGACGGTGGAAGACCACCTTCGTCATCTATACACACCTGAGACCGGTCCAGGCCATAACCGCGGTCTTTCCTTTGCGCCGGGTTACTCGATAGCACGTACTCCTCCAGCATGGTTATCTTCTTCCCGTTTTCCGGAGGATTCATTTCCACCAAGGTATGAGAGATGTTGAGGGGACTCAAGAAGCTTCCTCTACTAATATGGCCGTCGCTAAGCTTCCTGGGAGGCGGAGGACGCTCTCCATTTGAGAAATGTTCGGAACCCCTCCTGTGCAGGGGCGGCGGTGGATAGTATTCCTCCGACACGGAGGAAGCGTTGGACGGAGGTAGAGAACCGGAGCCGCTGGAGGAGTATTCTCCGACGCACGGCCTAAACATACCGCCGTCGTCTTCGTCTTGATCGGGTCCGTTTTCGATGAGGAGGTCCATTTCTTCGGCTTCCGCGTCCACCCCGTTGACCGACGGAACGGTGTTTTCTTCTACGGACGTGCTGGATCGGAGAGACTTGGCGTTCAAAGCGTTCTTCATGGTGATAAAGTCTGTGACTTGCATCGTTCTAGGCTTCGGCACTGGAGGGGGTTTGCCACCTATGTTCCTGGATGCCAGGTCTTCTGGTGGAGGTATCTCCTGAGCTTCAAAGCTGGCCAGATCTTTACCACCGTGCTTCTTTATGGTATGGTCTCCCATTGCCGATGCTTCTCTTGGCATCATGCTTGGAAGAGGTCCTTCTTGACTATCCTGTCTCTTTGTACAGCTTGCTTTGGATTCCTGCTCTCCACTGTTTTGTCTGGGATGATGGCCTCTGTTGGGGCTCGGACTCGCCTCCTTCAGTAGGTTGCTCTTGTATGGACCTTGTTCACATTCTTGTACGTGGTGGTTAGGTTGCTCAGATGTGTTCCGGCTCGGAGATGGACTCTCTTGTTGCTGTTTCATCTCATTCTCCCGGGCCTGTTGCAAGTACTGAGCCGTCGCTTGAGAAGTGTCACAAATATTAATTCTGTTCATCTGAGAAGGTTGCGCGTTCTTGATTTTGGGGTCAATAATGTTAATGTACCCTAAAATATCGCTCCCCGGCTCCGGGTCTGGTTCCACCCACGTGGGCAGATACTCAAACATGTCGGCTCTTTCCATGTCTTGTAGAGCTGGATGGATGTGGTTCTCGTCCATCTGAGGCTCCAGTGGAAATACTCGAGGTTTGGGGGTCATCTTGTTGGCCATTTCTTTTCCTTGCTTGGAGTCTTTGCCGGCTTCGCTGGCGCTCTTGACGCTGACCAGGGCATATTTGGGGTTAATCATCTTCCTGGCGATGGCTTCTGCTTGCCCTGCGGGCAAGGCCGCAGGTTGTATCACTGGCTCTGGTTCGGGTTCGTTATCCATTGGAACATTTTTTAGACTGATTCCCTTGGACAGGAGATAGAGTTCCTGAAATTGACGGTCAAAGGTCTCCACCACTTGGCCAGAGAGCACGGTGATCAGATTTCGGTCAATCCTTGCTGCTGACCAGGTGAAGCTGGGGGACAAAAGTAAACCATTAAAGTACAGGTTATTATCAGATTAATAGGACAAGCATTTACTTAAAGGGAACGGGTCACAGTGAACAAGCAGCCATCATATCATAGAGCTGGAGATGCGGAGCAGAGCGATATATAGTTCTGTGGAAAAAGACTCAATATAACTTGTAGGTTATTCATGAAAACCTCTATTCATTCTGGGTTTAGGAGTCCAGTAGGTGGTCCTAATCGTATTGATAGCTCTCTGTGTGCATTTCATAAGGGAAGTCTGTCAGGAGTCAGTGGTGGTCTAATTTTGTGATTGATAGCTCTCTTGTGCAATTCTCATAAACTAAGGCTGTCAGGAGTCCAGTAGGTGGTCCTAATCAGTGATAGATAGCTCTCTGTGTGCATTCTCATACAGGGAAGGCTGTCAGGAGTCCAGTGGGTGGTCCTAATCAGTGATAGATAGCTATATGTGTGCATTCTCATACAGGGAAGGCTGTCAGGAGTCCTGTGGGTGGTCCTAATCAGTGATCGATAGCTCTCTGTGTGCATTCTCATACAGGGAAGGCTATCAGGAGTCCAGTGGGTGGTCCTAATCAGTGATCGATAGCTCTCTGTGTGCATTCTCAGACAGGAGAGGCTTTAAAGGAGTCCAGTGGGAGGACTTAGCAGCTTGTAAGTTATTCATGTAAAATGCTTTTCATTCTGGGCTAAGGAGCCCAGTGGGTGGTCCTAATCAGTGACTGACAGTGCACTATATGTGCTTGCCTATACAGGGAACACTGTCAGGAGTCCAGTAGGAGGTCTATTCAGTTACTTCTAAGTTATTCATGTAAACCTTTATTCATTTTGGGCTTAAGGGTCTGTTCACATGGCTTATTTTGGCACGCATTTTGCAGCATATTGCGCACCGCAATTACGGTAATCCATAGCTCTCATAGAGAATTATGGATTACGCCACGCCCCCCTGCGCGTACAATACGACCGAGATAAGTGACATGTCAATTAAGTAATGCATGTCTATGGGGCCGGCGGATTGCCAGCCCCCCTGTGCCGCAGCAGTACGCGTACCCAAAACACACTGTGTACTGTACACGGCGCAATACACCGTGTGAACATATCCTATGAGTCCATTGGGTGGTCCTCATCAGTGACTGATGTCCCCCTTGTTGGGCATGCTCATACAAGAAAGGTGGTCAGGAGTCCAGTGGGAGGTCTTATCATGACTTGTAAAATGATTCATGTAAACCTATGTGCATTCTGGGCTTAGGAGTCCAGTGGGTGGTCGTAATCCGTGATAGATGTCCCCCTCGGTGTGCATGCTCATACAAGAAAGGTGGTCAGGAGTCCAGTGGGAGGTCTCATCAGTTACTTGTAAGGTATTCTAATAAACCTCTGTTCATTCTGAGTTAAGCTGTCCAGAGGGTGGACTTAATCTATGATTGATGGCTCACTCTCTGTACATGTTCCTACAGGGTCGGCCATCAGGAGTCCATTGGGAGAGCTTATCAGTGACCAACAGACTTCCCTATGAGAACATAAGAGTGGTCAATAACACTTTACTTCTTAGCTGGGAATAAATGGATATTTATTTAAATAATTAACAAATCAGTGATAAGGCCGGCCTCTGACAGCCTTCCCTGAATGAGCATGGACCGCCCACTGGACTCCTAAGCCCAGAATAAGTAAGGATTTCAACCAAATTACGTTATATTGAATCTTTTCGAACATAACTATATATCTGCTCTATATACCTGCTGCTCTATAACAAGCTACCCTGTTTCCTCGAAAATAAGATAGTGTCTTATATTAATTTTTGCTCCTAAGGATGAGCTAAGAGATGTCTTACTTTTTTTTAAGAACAATAATTCACATTTATTGTTGAATAAAAAATCAACATGCATTAACATAATGTAGTGAATTCATCACAAACATCAGCATAAGCAGCCAAACTGTGAATTGCATAAAAAAAAATGCACTAGGTCTTATTTTCGGGGAAACAGGGTATATTTTTAAGGTGACAAGTTCCCCTTAGCTGAATCTCTATAGTAACCCCCCCCGTGTGGATTGCCCATCTTGTATACTGCCATATTTCCCAATTTACTTATTATGCTGCTTTAGTACATGATATAGGATTATACCAGCCCCTTTCTTCGCAGCAGCTTTTCTTGTATATTGGTAGTTGTATAATATTTCACCAGTAACTATGGAAAACGCATGATTTTTTATGGA
>JAODAL010033210.1:0-45866 GCA_025379985.1 Phyllomedusa bahiana | reverse complement strand
TTCGGTAGAAAAAAAAAAGGTTTTCAAAAAAGGGAAAAGAATTTTCCCCTTTTAAGAACTGTAAATCTGTTTAATAGCCTGCCTGAGGAGCAGGTCACAGCAGGAACAGTTGCAAGTTTCAAGAACGGCTTAGATAACTACTTCAAACTAAAAAATATTAATACGTATGTAGCCATGTACAATTCTGGATCCTGTCTGGTGGCGGCTCTGGGGTCAGTGATGGCGTCTTCCCTGGTGCAGATTGGTTCTTGCCTTGTGGGTTTCAGGGCATTCACCTGTGGGGAGGCAGTGTTTGAACTCCTTGTCTCCCTCCCTTCACTCACATTTTCCCCACCCTTGGTTGAACATGATGAACATGTGTCTTTTTTCAACCGTACTATGTAACTATGTAAGTATGTAACTATGTAATATATTAGGTATTTTTAACATTCTACCAGGGGCGTAGCTATAGAGGGTGCAGGGGTAACAATCACTACTGGGCCCTGAAGCCTAAGGGGGCCCAAAGACTCCTCTGCCTCTTAGGAAGATACCAGTATTAATATATGGTGCGTGGTATGTGAGGGCCCTTTAATTAATTTTGCACTGGGGCCCCGGAGGTTTAAGCTATGCCTCTGCTTTCGATTCGCCTCATGTCCCTTTATTTTTGTCTTGATTTCCCAATCTGTTGTTGGATACTACACTGGAATATGCCTGCAAGCTGGACCTCATGGGCATTTGCTAAACATTGCTTGCCAATAACACAACAGTCATTCCAATGTCATTCTTCCGCACAGAATATCCAAGTGAAGCTCCAGCATACGTCAGTTGTCAACAAAAACACAAAGGTCTCACTACTCCAGAATCACCGCAAAACATTGCTGAAATATTGATTCAAAAGATCAAAACAGCAGGCAAAAATGAATAGCATTGAGATAAAGCACGTGATGACCTGTTACGCATGGACAGTAATTTGCTCCATGTTTCTCTTGTCTATAAAAAGCTCCACAGAGCAGATCTTTTCGCCCGCAGAATCTACATTTTTTTTGTTTAATTCAAACAGTATAATTGAGAGCAGCAGCATTGCCCTTATTTTGTCATTCAAATACTCTACATTAAAATGAGGAAACAGAATTATTATTTCCCTTTGATTATTTCACAAGCACGTGAACTAATTTACTTTTGTAATCACACACCACATGAATCCCCTTAACCCACTTGTGTAAACCTGGGAAAATAGAGAGTTTTGTAAAGCCATTGACTAGACTTATGAGGTTCTGTATAATTCAAATAATGTCCTTCCAAAAAAATTTTCTTCGTATTTACTAAGGAAGAAACATTAATGTTTTGTCCTAAAAGCATAGAATTCAACACCAAAAACAACAACCGTAACCCTTATATATTATATATATTATTATATATATATATATATATATATATATATATATATATATATATATATATATATATATATATATATATACAAATAATGTAAGACATATGTTATCATAAATTACAAATATAAACAACATGAATAAAAAGGTAGTGTTACAACAAGTAGCATCCCAGGTAGGTAATTAAACTATGCAATCGTAAAAGATATGAGGTGAAAATCTAATTAGAGGGAATGTGTCATCAAAAATGACTTATTGTTTAACTCACATTTTTATGTTCAACACATGTTTTAAGAATTTTTGGTTATATTTTTTTTATTTTCCATATCACTTTCAATATTTTTTAATACTTCTTAAGTCCTGCAGTTTTCACCTTGGTCACTAAGGCCTAATAATAGTCTGACACTTCCTGTTCTGTACAGAAAGATTCTCAGTTGTCTGCACATTATCAGCACAAAGACGGTCAAACTGAAAGGAGACACCAGTGTGAATAGATAACACAGGATCCACCAGTCACAAGAGGAGATAGTCACAGTTCACCCTTTCTCCTCCCTGCACACTGATTTCTTCCCATGTCACAGAGCATGTCTAGAAAACTCTCCTATAGAAGTGAATGGGACTGAGTCAGTCTTAAGTCTGCTATGTGCATGAAGCTACTGTAAGGCTTTTTTCTGACTGCTGTTAAAGCAGTGCAAACAAGGCCTAGTGGCCAAAGTGAAAACTGCAAGATTTAAGAATTATTAAAAATAATGAAAGTGATCTGAAAAATTAAATAAAAAACAACCAAAAATTCCTAAAAATGTGTTTAACATAAAAATGGGACGTAAACAATGACTAATTTTTTGTTGACACACTCCCTTTAAAGTCCAAATATCCCTAATGGAAAACAAAATATGCACAAATAACCCCAAATAAAAATTGGCGTAACAAAATAGCAAATACAAAAGGATAGATGCTCAGAGGATGCACAGGAATCATCCTGATGAAGCCAGTGGCAAAACACACATTGAGGTTTTCTTGTGGAACCACTGGGTCTGTATACTTCCAAATTCGCTGTTTTGTTATAATGCTTATTATTTTTGTTACTTGTGTATCACCACAAATGGCAGTAAAGTCTAGCACCAAATGAAAAACAAAGTTTTATTTAATCATCCATTAAAAAGGCTTATACAGCAATAAAATATCTCTTACTAACCTAGGAGAAACAGCAGGGCAGGAGGCATCCTAACATCGTTGTATCATGCCTCCTGCGCTGGTTACTCCTGTAAGCCAAAGGCTATTGGGCAATGTTAGACACTATTGTAGGAGGGACTTTCCACTAAAACATTTCATAAGGAGAACACCTAAATACCTACATGGTCCAATTTTGCATGCTACAATCTTTTTTTTTAATCCCTATTTGAAGAGAGTCAGAAAGAAAGATTCTCAGTATACAGCCATATAAAATGCACAGCATACTTAGGTACATTAGCGGTCCTATGTACCTCTATGGAATCACAAATATGGCTTGGTTCAAAATGTAGCCATATCATGGTCACTTGAGGTCCTGCTGTTTGTATATCTATAATTTTAAATCTAGGCATTCAGAATTTGTTTTAATACCATGTTCCAGTAATAAAGAGTTTTTCTCTCCTGTAAGTGAGAATATTGCCAAAATACGTGCCAGATGGTATACAATGCAGTGACACATACTGTACAAGATCTATGACTCCATGGTTTGAAGCTGCAGGAACTTTGTGTGCTGCAATACAACCTTGGCTATAAATACACATAACACATAAACCAACTTCGGTATTAAAAGGGTTTTCTCACTACAAACATCGTATCTGTAATGATGGGGACAGTAAAAATAAGAACTTTTACAATTGGTTTGCATCACCTAAATCATTTATTATAGCAGTAATAGATTATGAGCTATTCTGTGTGTGTGTATGTGTGTGTATGTGTGTGTGTGTGTCTAGAGCTAAATCAGCAGCCTGAGGTTGGGCCGCGCCCCCTTTGCTGTGATTGGCTGCCTGATATTTAGTTCAGCCCTATTAGGACACACCCCTGGTCGGGACATTCCCCCTGTGCTGTAATTGGCTGCTGCACTCTGTGCTTACTCACCTCTGAGTATGAAACTGAAAGTGAAACAGCTTTCTGAGCTGCCTGCTGTCTATGTAATAAAGGCTGCCTAAGCTCCTCTATATCTCCCAGTGACTGCTCTGTGTGAAGGATCTGGGCAATTACTGATTCTCTTGCTGCTAAATTCACTCTCCCTGCCATATAACATAGTCTTATACACTATGTTCCCCCTACCAATATAATACAGCTTTATACACTCTGCTTCCCCTATACCTCCTGCCTGATAACAGAGGTAAAAGCAGAGTGCATTTCTTACATATGTTTCATCATTTCGGGCTGTGTGTATAACTGATTACAGCAATGCAGGTTTTCTGGTTACAAGGAGCTTGTGGAGGGTGATGACAGCTCCGTAAACATGAGAACTGACCATTGCAGGAGGTCTGCAGAGCTGTGAAATCATCTCCATTCCCCTGCTCACAAAGAATGATGATGTCACCAGTCATCAGTGAGGGAAGACACGCCTACTGGGAGGAGAGACACGCCCCTGGATTTGAAGCTGTAAGAGACAGAGAAACAGTTCAAGACTGGAAAGCCTGTACTGAGAAAATCCTTTTAAGTCAAAGTCAAATTTAACCCAAATCCAAGTACTTTGATCTGGGTCAGTCCAAACCCAAATTTTTCTAAAAGCTCAGTTGAACTGGTGCTGAACTGCAATGGAACAGATAAACACAACACTAATAAGGACAAGCCCTTTAATTCTTAAGGTTAGTGCTAATGGAGCCCCCACATTCCCACAACTTGGGTCATACCCATGAGTATAAGAATTGTGGTGACATGTAGATGTGTGCCTCTTCACTGCAAAATGGGACAACATAGTTCATGGTCACCATCAGCAAATACATGAATGAGTGCATTATGCTTGGAAATATGATTGGATTATTAATTAAGTGGTTGGGTTGTGACTAGGACAAAGTTAAAAAATATCATCTCCGGACATCCTGCACCTGATTTTTTTAGACGTCAAACATCAGACTGAACAAGTACAGATTTGCGCAACGCTAATTCCTAAGCTTGATGCCAGTGGAGCCCCCACATTGCCAGGACCTGGGTTTTATTCCTGATTAGTGATGAGCGATTGTGTAAACTATCGTTATCGGATCGATAGTCAATATCGTCAATTATCATGCCCATAGCCGATAGTCGATAACAGATTATCGCCGATTACCATTGAAGTCTATGGGAGAGGAACAACAACTTCATTCTTACACCCAAACAGGGCTGGAGAAGCTGGAATTAACATCCACAACAGCAAACTGGATACGTGCTACATCTTAGGCAAGATAATTAGACAACAAGAGTCACAGAAAAAACTGACAGACTATTCACTATCCCTGTCTTGTACCACAGCATGACCCTTAAACCTGCATGAATCACAAATTAAAAAGTGCCAGAAGGCAGTATAATTTGAACCATCATTTTAGTTGAACTGGACATTGACTATCCCTGTCCTGGAACACAGCATGACCCTTAAACCTGTCTGACCCACAGATTAAAAAGTGCTGGAAAAAGGAGTCTGTAAATGTTATATGGATTAATATGGATTAATATGGCGGCCTTCGCACCACAGACTACAGGCGTAATTTACTATCAAATATGTATAACACAATTTGCGTATAACTGAGCTCTATGCGCCAAACAGACGCACGGATTGCAATAAAAGTATTTTAATGTTATATGGATTAATATGGCGGCCTTCGCACCACTAACTATAGGCGTAATTTACTATCAAATATGTATAACACAAAATGCGTACAACTGAGTTTTTGCGGCAAACAGACGCACGGACTTCAATAAAACTATTAGAACGTTATAGGGATAAGTTATGCCAGTTTTTTGGAACACTGACACAGTGATTGCAATAGAACTGAAAACACAGGGACAATTTCAACTCCTATCAGAGGTCTGCTGGCCAAAAAAGTGGTAAAAAACAATGCTTTTTCAATTGAAGATCACAGAACACACTGAGCTGCAAAATATCTGCCCTTCCCATGCCTCTCCTCCGGCCACCCCCCCCCCACTCCCGAAGCCGCACACACCAGTAGAGATCCTTAAAACTTTCTCTAACTAAATAAGAAGTGCAATTCTCTAATCTAACTATTCTAAGCTGTAGGTAGATGGATGGTTTCTTGTATTAGAAGAGACTAGCTATCAGAGCTGTTACAACAGCTATTGGTTTAAACGTAGAGAGACATGTCCTGCTGTGAGGTGTGATAGACAGAGTATGAGCTCAAACAGGAAATGCAGCTGCATAGATAAAACGAGGTCACGTGATTTTTGCAGCCAATGAGATCCATACACCGCAAAGTGGTGACGTTGTACATCCTACTCAGCCCTCTCTATCCTCGGAGCTGATTGACTGGCCGCCAAAATGACAGGAAATGCTGAAAATGTCGCGATAGTAATAGATTATCTGTAAGATTGTCACCTAACTATTGCGTGATCGAAAATTTCCGATAAGCCTAAAAACCGTGCCGATATCAACTTTTGCTGATAATATCGCTCATCCCTATTCCTGATATCTATAGCTCTGCTCATTGGATGTTCTCACCATGTTTGCCTGGGTTTCCAACTGATATTTAAGTTTCCACCACACGTCAGCAACATATAGATAGGTTTTATCTCAAATTGAGATTGAGAGCCTCAATGGGGAGAGGGATGTGAATAATGACAGTCTCTGTGCAGCGCCATGGTATATAATGGCACTATAGAAATGAATAAAATTAACAAATTGGGACACATCTACCAATACTGGCTCGACACTGTTTGGTATGGCAGTGTGTAATTATAGTATCTGCTATGTTCCCATAGATGGTGCCCACCATTTGTGAAATACAGTGCACCTGCTTTGTTATGCAAGGTCACACCATGATCTGCTAATACTATGCAAATTACTTGATAATCCTAATCCTACCTATTCTTTCAAAGCTGTACAATACATTAGTTGTTATTTTTACTTTTCACATCAACATGTTGTAAAATAGTTTATATTTGGTTAATAGAAAAAACAGAGCTGTGGTTATGATTGAGACCTAGCCTTACTCTGTATGTTTGCTTTTTAGAAAATTAATGTTTATTGTCTGGCAATTGTTGCCTGAAGATTTGTGACTGCTCACATTGCCATACATTACTTCATTGCCCATCTCGTCTGAATCAACAGAATGCCTCTGGTGCTCTTTCACCATTCAATGGAAATAAATGTTGGAATAAGCATTACATGGTGAGATGGGAACTTTGACCTTCCCAGTCCTGTGTGAATATTGATTTAAATTAACTGGTCCAATTGAAATAAATTGTTTATGGTTGATTACATAGTCCTGGTATATGGCATTGCTAATTTTGCTATGCAGCAGTCAGAGGTTAATTTTTTTTTTTTTATTAAAGCAGATTTTGTGGAACTGGCATTTTTTACCTATCCACTGGATAAATAATAAATGTCTAATTACTGTGGGCGCATTGCTCGGACACCTGTTATAAAGCTGGAATCAGCATATGGTAAGGTTGCAGGACAGCAGTAAAAAACTCCATGGCACTCACCCAGTCGATGAACATAAAGGGATTTATTGCAACTTGTAATCTCGGGTTTCAGAGATAAGGATACACTCACTGCACACCTACGATCATTTAACGCCCAAATGTGCTTAATCATGGCCTCAAGGGAGATGGGGACATCAGTGGCCACCACGTTCGCACATTTGTTTTTGGCAATCTGGGAAGAGACATATATTCAACGTCAATAATCTATTTTTGAAACACATTGTTCAGTGGTCTCGTTTCATTGACAATTTGTTGGTTATTTGGTCTGGTAGTGAAGAACAATTCACTGAATTTATGGCATACGTAAATAAAAATGAAATAAATAAGCAATTTACTTTGCATTTTGGGGGTTTACAAGTAAAATTTTTGGATGTTGTAGTTAGATGGTTTAATCTAAGGGTAAACGTAAGCCAACTGCTATGAATTCCGTATTACATAGTAACAGTTTCCAACCCCCCACCCCCGCATGTCATTAAAGGATTACAAACTAGGAAGGGAGAGATATGGACCGCATACCCTCACACTATACGTTGATCTAATGCTTCTCAGCAAAACTTCACAAAAATGAACAGGAGGTTCTAAGTATACTTTTTGATCAAAACTTATAGGCCCACATGCCACTTCACGGCGACCTCTTTAAAGTGGGTCCATAAACTAAATGGGAGCAGCACTGCACGTCGGCCACCACCGCAGCAACAGCATGGACTAGCACTCCTCCCCATTTGGCCCAGGTGTTTTTAATTAGCAGTAGTCTGTATAAGGGTTAATGCCCTGTTTCTTTCAGTCTACTTGCAGGGAGCCATGGGAAGGTGAGCAGTGGCTACCTTTCCATCCTTTCCATTTGTGGTGGTGGTGCTGTGCGGCAGCCGATGCTGCTGTAATGCTGTGCTGGTGGGGTGGTGCAGTCCAGAGCCAGGGGGCTAGGTCAGGCAGCAGTGGTGCTGTTGGGCCACTGGACTGTGCCCCACATCTGTGTGGTTTTTGCTGGGGTGGTGGCCACCATGCAGTGTTACCCCCATTTAGAGTAGGGACCCACTTTATAGAGGTCGTCGTGAAGTGGCAAGTGGGCCTATACGTTTTGATCAAAAAGTATACTAAGAACCTCCTGTTAATTTTTTGTAAAGTTTTGCTTAAAAGCATTAGATAAACGTATAGTGTGAGGATGTGCAGTTCATGCCTCTCCCTTACAAGTTCATTAAAGGATTACCCTATCGACAATTTATAAGGTTAAAAAGGAATAATAGTGAGTATTCATATTTTGTGGAACAATCAATAGACCTAATGAATTTTTATGTGCTAGCGGTTATAGTGAAAACATGATATCACAGACTTTTGGGAAAGCAGTTAGGAAGGATAGGAGGGATTTGCTAAAGGTAAGAAATCTGAAAGATGTATCTTTTGTTTCCAAAATAGCCCATTAGCTGAACACATTAAACGTATAGTGAGAAAATATTGGTATTTTTTGGAGGACGATAATACTTTGAGAGAGAAAAAAAAGTGAATTACCAATTATCTCATTGAGAAGCAGTACTAACCGTAGGAATGCATGGTCAGAATACATGGTTAGTGTCACGGTCCGTGCCACGTTCCTGTCCTTACGCTGCGGCCTCTGCTGCGAACCGCAGTCGTACCTATTTTCCTATCGCAGATCTGTTTCCTGTTGCAGTGTCACTGTGTGCGCTCCTGTAGCCGCTGCTTACTCACCTGTGATTGCTGTGGGGCTTTCTCTTGCTGGCCATGCTGCTCCCCCATTTGGCTGCTGCCCTATTCCTTGTAGCTTATAGAAAAGGGGGGCCGGGCAATCTTCCCTTCCTTTTTCCCACAGTGTGCGCGGGAAATTGGGGTTTTCCCCTGCCAACCCCTTTACCTGTGGGTTTTTAAAGCCTGGCCTCTCCTCACACTTTCTTTGACGGGTTTTGTTGTTGTGCATTTGTAGTCTGTTGTGCCGTGTATTTTTCTTTTTGGTTTTTTGGTACCCCTATTTTTGGTTTGTCTCCATGTTGCTTTCCATTTTCTGCTGCACCTTTGTCTTTGAGCTTCTTTGCCATGCATCCCAGTTTCCTACTTTTTCTGCTGTTCCGTTTCCAAATCGTAGTTTTTTTTGCCCTTTTTTCTCCTGTGTTTGTGCCCTGGTCATCCTTGTTCTTTGCCCCGAGTCCAGCCTTAGTCTCTGATCTTGTTCTGTGTGTTTTTTTCCAGTCAGTCTGTTTTGTACTTTTTGGGTTTGTTTTAAACCCTTCTTGCTTTGGCATCGCTTTAGTCCCCCCTTTTGTTTGTTTTGACCCACAATTTACTTCTGTCTCTTTTTCCTCGTTTCCCCTTTTCCTGTTGGTGCCATCTTCACTTCTGGCCTGTCTGGTCAGATGCCACTGCTGGGACTGTCTGAGGTAGCACCCGGTGGCCCGTTGGGGGCACCAAACCCTTTCCCTCAAGGCCCTTTTGAAGAACCCCTGCCCATGGGCACTTTTGGTTTCGCCCCCCTCGGACAAGCCGGGGAGTGGTCCTTGGGTCCACTACCCCTTTCCCCGCCAACCTTACGTAGGATCAGGCCCTGATCCGCTGCTTTTGCCCTCTTTTTTTTTGTCCATGTCCCAGGTCTTGTTTTTTGGCTGTCTCTCTTTATGTGTGGGGGGAGTGTTTTTTTTTTTTTTGGCGGGTTTTTGGGGTTTTTGGGGGAGCTTTTCCCCACTACCTGGGCTCTGATTTCCCCGGGGCTCCCCCGGTCGGGCCCTGAGCCTTCAAATCCCCTTGGCCCTTCACGGTTCCTTGGCCCCCCGGACCCTTCTGATTCCCCCGTGGGCCACCCCGGCCCGGGCCCCTTTAACCTTCCTGAGGCCCCCGTGGCTCAGGGCCCGGGGCCCCTTTTGAGCCCTTCCCTGATCCCCGTGGCTTCACGGGTCTGGGCCCTGACCCTTCGGGAGTCCCCGGGGGCTCAGGGTCGGGGCCCTGGGCCTTCTGAGTCCCCGGGGCCCCAAAACGCCCCTTTTTGGCCCCTTTAAGCCTTCTTAGTTCCCCCGTGGGCTCACGGTTTCCTTGGGCCCTACCCTTCTGAGTCCCCCGGAGGCTCCCGGGGGTTAGGCCCTGGGGGGCCTTCGGGGGGGGGGGGAAAATAACCCCCTTTGGCCCCTCCCGGTTCCCCCTTTAGGCCTTTTTGAGTCCCCCGGGGCTCGGGGGTCGGGCCCCGGGGTTTCCCCCCCTTTTTTCCCCTATGCCCCGTTTTTTCCCTTTCCCGGGCACCCCCTTTTTCCCTAGGTTTTTCCCCGTACTGGCTTGCACCTGTATTTTGGTTTTTGGGGTTGCCCCGGTTGTTTGGGTTTCCCCAAAAACCCCCTAGGGGAAATTTTCCCCATTTTGTGGTTTTGGAGGAGGAGGAGGGGGCTTAAGGGGGGTGAAACTGTCAGGGGTCCGGCCACGTTCCGGGTCCTTAATGTTTGGGGTTTCGGGCTTGGGGAAACCGCATTCGAAACCAAAGTTTTTATCGCAAAAATATGTTTCCTGTTGCAGTGTCCATTTGGTGTGGCCCTCCTGTAGCCCTGTTTTACTAAACCTGTGATTTGCTTCGGCCTTCTTTTTGCTGGCCTTTGGGCTGCCCCCATCTTGGCTGCGGCCCATTTCCCTTTGTACCTCTATAAGGGCGGCGGCCAAAATTTTTCCCTCCTTATTCCCACAGTTTTGGCACCCGGGAAATTGGGTTTCCCCTTTTTCCAACCCCCTTTCTCCCTTTTGGTTTAAAAAAACCCGGGCTTTCTCCTCACACTCCCTCCCCTTATCGTTGTTGTTTTTTGGGCCCATGTTGTAGTTTTGTTTTTCCCTTTTGTATTTCTTCTTTTTTTGGTCCTTTGGAAATCCTTTTTTTTGGGGTTTGCCCTCCATTTCCCTTTCCATGTGTCGTCTGAAACCTTTTGTCTGTGACCCTTTTTTGCCATGTTATCCCCTTAAAGTTCCTAGCTTGTTCTGCTGTTTCCGTTTCCAACCCCGTGAGTTTCCCTTCCCTTGCTCTCTCCCTTTTTTGGTCCCCTGGCCCATCCCCCTTGTATCCGTTGCCCCCCTTTTTTAACCCTCATGCCCCCCCCCCCCACCCTTATTTTTTCTGTGGGTTTGTTTCCAGTCAGTGCTTTTTTGTACTTTGGCTTCTTTTTTAAACCCTTCTTGCTTGGCATCCGTTTAGTCCTTTCTTTTTGTTCTTTTACCTGCACTTTATTTATTTTCTAGTCTGCTTTGTCTCTGTCCCTTACCTTTTTGGTCCCTGGGCCCTTCGCACTTTTTGGCCTGTCTGGCCCAGATTCCACTGCTGGGGCTGGCTCGGGGGGTAGCACCTGTGGGCTGTTGGGTCACCAACCTTCCCAAAAAAGGGCTCGGGAAAACCCATGCCCGGGGCCAATTTTGGTTACGCCCCCCCGACCCAAGCCCGGCAGTGGGCCCTTTTGTGGGCCCAAACTACCCGCTTTCCCGCTCATTTTTCCCTTTTTAAACAGTTTTTTAATGTATTCCACGGGAAATCATAGATCAAAAAAATTATTCATTTTGTAAACACATGGATGACAACTTCATCCTTAAAATAGATGGTACAGATTATAAAGTGGACCAATTTATTACATGCAGGTCCAATTTTATAGTTTGTTATGTGGTGTAGTTGTGACCTATTTTAGATAGGTAAGACTATCAGACCCCTATTCATATGTATTAGAGAACACCTGTACCCCCTCAGGACAGGAAAGGGTGCTCCCAGCTTCATTTCATATATGTGCTAGGTTCATAACAATGGCAACATAGCAATACGTTTGGCAGGCTTACAGCGCATTCTTTCCCCTGGAAAGGAGTATGATAGATATATACGGCTGTTGTAATGGGAAGCCGAATGGATCCTGTGTACAGAAGCCCAAGGACCAATGGGGCTTAATGATTGTCATGATTTGTCATTTTTTTCTATGTCTTTTTTCTATAACATGTTTTTAATATTGTTTATAACTGTTTAAGAGTAGATTAATTTATGTGCAGATTGTGATTGACAGATGCAGAGGGATTTAAGGATGTGTATACGTGATCTCCCATGAGGCCACAATTAAGTGAGTTTGGGCGTGAAACAATCGTATGCAGAGAGCCTTATGTCTGTAGCCCGAGATTACAAGTTGCAATAAATCAATTCATGTTCATCGTCTGGGTTCATCTACTGAACACCACCCTTATCACTGTAAGAAATATTTGTGTTTACATGGGGATGCTGGCCATGTGAGACTTTTCTTCGGAGTGGTGCCACAGTTGGTTTCATCTCCTTTCCTATATAGTATGGTTGCCACTAGTCACTAGTGGTCACCTACTGGGTTGCAACTTACCTTTACTCGTTGGTTTTACATTGTGATCATGAGAGTTTGTGTCCTATGTCCATGTGTGATCAGTAGGAATCGGCAAGGATCCCAGTGAACTGTAGCAAACAGGCACAGCAGATAGGTGATGGATGTCCATTCTGGGGAAAACTTCTTTAAATTCAACCTTTTTGTTTGCTATTTGACAAATTTCATACAGTGGTCCCTATCAGGAGTTACATGCTAGAGGACATCAGGCTAGTTAAAATGATTGTCTATTCATTAAACTTACAGTTCATACACCTGGCCCTATTATGGCTGTGTGATGCATATTTAGCGAGACATGTGTGAAAACTGTCTAGGTGTGAGACTTTCTTTGTTGCCCATAACAACCAATCACAGATCCCCTTTAATTTTTTTTCAGAGAACTATATGAAATGAATGGGGTGCTCGCTCTGATTGGTTGCTATGGGCAACAAAGACAGTCTTAGATCTGGACAGTTTACATACATGTGGCCTTTAGTGCTATGAACAAGGGTCACACCATGAAATCCTTTTCCAGAGCTTTTCTGTACCTTTTACCATGATTTTCCAGAATTTGATTTAGACCTTGGTTACTGCATTACCTTGCATTTTTGTAGGTAGGACAATACTTTGTTCTTTTCTGTCCTTGTTGATTATGGTAGGGCTGTTTGAGGGATTATATGTATAACTACGTAAATTTTCTATTAGAGGATTATTTAATAAAAGTTAAAGGGGTGTTCACACCAAGCAAAGTCTAGTTCCACGGTCACATAATCTCCGTCGGCGAGGTCAGATATGACGTTTTAAATTGGTGATCTCTCACCCTCTTTTCACAAGTGTCCACCGCTGCAGACGGTGGGCACAAGGGGGCCTTATTTGTTCTGTGTCTATGAGATTAGGGAGGACTGCCCAAGTAGTTGGCTTGGGATCCCTTACTGAAGCTAAATACTTTTTTTATAGATATAAGGCTCCCCTGTTAGTAGGTGGGGTTTTCCCCCAGACTTGATAATAGAAAGGGAGTTATTCCCTCTTTCAGAAGCAAAAAAGGGTTAAATTGATGAGGTTAGAGATCAGGTTTTTAAATAGTGTGTAAAGAGGATAAGAGTTAGATATAATAAAATTTACGTTTTAGTGTTTAACAGATAGAGAACTGATAGAGTTTAAGTTTGCCTATGGCAAAAAAGTAAGTATAGTTCCACAGTCGGCTCTCAGCTAGCTGCAAGATAAACATGCATGAGAAAAAGGAGGGCAGTGCTTGTCTGTTCTCCTTATTCACTTCTATGGGAGATCCTGAATATAGCTGAGCATACAGACTAAGCTATATTCAGAACTCACATAGAGGTGAATGAAGAGGATGGCTCTAGGAGGCGCCCTCATTATTCTCTAACACAGTCGAGCCGCTCGCAGCTAGCTGAGAGCCGACCGTGAAACTATACTTTGCTTCGTGGGAACACCCATTTAAAGGGAACCTGTCACATAGATGATGCCCCCCTTGCTGAGGACAGCACAAGCTAGTGTCAGACCTGCTGTTTTCCAGCACTGTGTCCCTTATTCTGTAAGATGCAACAGTTTTAGAGTATTTACCCCTCAAATCTTATTCATGAGCAGGTGTTAGCCCCGCCCACCAAAGGCTAGCCACGCCCACTGACAGTTATTCACATGTTTCTACCTATTCAAAGTAACAGGTTTGTCAGTTGAGGTGGGCGGGGCTAGCCTCCGATTGGCTGGGTTTGAAAAAACTGACTCTTTGAAGGACTCTTCGAATGACTCTTCTGGCTGAAAACTGCAGATTTGAGCATTAAATACACAAAAACTACAGCATTTTACAGAATAAGGGACATAGCGCTGGAAACAGCATGTCTGACACTAGCTTGTTCTGCCCTCAGCCAGGGGGGCAAAAACTATGTGACAGGTTCTCTTTAAGTTTTAGATTTTAAACCTTGGAGGGTATTCTCCCTATTGGTGTTTTTTTTTTTTTTTTTGGACATAAAAAAACTGCACAGCAGTATGCAGAAAAGCCACAGTATAATACATAGGAAGATTGCACAATTACAAAAATACCGAAAAGACAGCCACTCACACACCTTCTATGCATGAGGGGGATTGTTGCTGGTATTATAATTGCATATAGATACAGTGATACAAAGGCTGCCATTTATACAGATATGTGTAGTTCACCATGCTGGCTTACAACGCCCCTACTATTCGATTAGGCGAGTTGCTAAGCATATTTCAATTGTCCAACACAAAACACTCACACCCCCTGCTCCCCAGTATTGTTGGGCCAAAAAAATGTCATACTGGAAAAATATGAAATATGAGGAATTACTTGATATAGTGGCCATTATGTTCTCACAAGCTTGCAAACCTGGTCAAGGTTCCTCAAATCTTGCGAGCCCCTGTTTGTGTAGGAACTCACAAGATTGAGGCTGCTGGAACTGAACAAGAACATCCAGGAGGTAAGTATGATTTTTGTCTTCCGTTTTTAATCAGTCCCTGACAGACCAAAGAGCTTTCTTAATATCTGCAAAACCCTTTTTAACTGTTATTTTTTCTTTCTCCTCCTCCTCCATTTCTTGATCTAATTGGTAGCGGTTGTAGGTGATGCAGTAGTAGTAATAATTTTGTAATAATTATATTTATTTCTCAAGATGTCAAAATAAAATACAAACTAAGTGTAATACATACATTCTAGACTAAAATAACACAGAAGAAGGCGAGTCTGTACTATTTTTCTTTTTGGTAAATATAATGCACTTATTTGTTTGAATTAAGAAACTATTGTATGTAGCAAAAGAAAATGACAGTATATTACAGGCGCTTGCTGCACTGTACTTGTCGACTCGTAGGTAAGCAAATTTCACACCAAATGCGGCAAGATTTTTTTTTTCTTTTTTCAAATCCAGAACATGTTGTCATGGCAACTGGAGTTCTAAAGCGTAAAGGAAGTGAATGATCCGGTCTAATCAACAATACAAAAATAAAAACCTCAATGTAAAAAATAGTTTCTCTGTAAATATCAGATGTATCATAGGTCAAAACAATTGTGACTGTCTTGTAGATATTAAAGACTTCTGATGTGAAATGTTCTTTTTCTTCATTTGGAGGGAGGGATTAATTTTTAAAATATGAGATCAGGGAGAAAATTTTCATTGACATAATGCTTTGATGCATTAAGATGTGGGAAGGCTAAAAGCATCGATATATGACAACTTTTTAATAATAGTTTGTAAAAATGGCAACGTTTTATTGAGGGGTGTCTGCGCAGCATACTTTATACTGAGCTTATTATCAGTTACCTGGCAATTGCTTTTATAAACAGTCATCATATAATGTCAGGACTGAAAATACTCCATTCACTCAGCTTGGGGTTGAGCAATTCAAAGGTTTCAGTTACCTTTCTCTTTAAAGGGAAAGTGTCATCAAAAATAACTTATTGTTTAACTCACATTTTTATGTTCAACACATTTTTTAAGAATTTTTGGTTATATATATTTTTTTTTCCATATCACTTTCAACATTTTTTAATCATTCTTAAGTCCTGCAGTTTTCACTTTGGCCACTAAGCATAATACTATTCTGACATTTCCTTTTCTGTGGAGAAAGATTCTCAGTTGTCTACTCATTATCTGCACAAAGAGGATCAAACTGAAAGGAGATACCAGTGTGAATAGATAACACAGGATCCACCAGTCACAAGAGGAGATGTCACAGCTCCCCCTTTCACCTTCCTGCACACTGATTTCTTCCCTGGTCACAGAGCATGACTAGAAAACTCTCCTATAGAAGTGAATGGGACTGAGTCAGTCTTAAAGGGGATTTGCCACCAGACCAAGTACTGACCTCCTTCAGCATCAGAGCAAGATGTAAACAAATCAAGCTGTGTCATGAAGCTGCAGTGGAGAGAGGGAGAGGGGAGGGGGGAGTAAGGAATCCAAAGGGAGCGTCTCAAAACTTAAGTGAACTAATAAGCAGTACAACAGTGGATTCAATACAGCAAGACACGGAGCCTCAGATGGCACTGTCAGGAGAAACCTTATCTGCTTAGCAGCTAATGTAATGTAAACAAATCACGCAGCAAGACACAGAGACGCACACAGACCCCCACACAGCCAGAGCACATAGCCTGCATAAGGGATCCTGTGACATGTTCACTCAAATAATCAAACTATAACTTGTTAATTCTGTATACAAAAGAGAACACCTATTCTACACAGCAGCTTGAAAGCTTCTTCATCAGATAAAGCAGGGATCTAATAACACTAAGCTAGTTATTCTGTATACAAAAGAAAACATATTGCTACCCGGTGCCTTAAAAGACCATTCATTCTGCCTGTCATTCGGCCTTTCAGCTCCTGGGTCGTGACTAGGGGAAGCTTTGTGGTAACCAAGGGGGGTTGAGAAATGCTGTAGCTCTCAGAGTTTTCACTTTTTTAATCACATATATTTAGAAAAGGGGATTAAATACCCTTTTTTGGAGGTTCCCAGGGTCAACATTACATGGTGGCAAAACCCCTTTAAGTCTCCTATGTGCATGAAGCTACTGTAAAGCATCTCTCTGACTGCTGTTAAAGCAGTGCAAACAAGGCCTAGTGGCCAAAGTAAAAACTGCAAGACTTAAGAATTATTAAAAAAATAATGAAAGTAATATGAAAAAAACAAAACAAACAAAAATTCCTATAAAATGTGTTTAACATAAAAATGGGACTTAAACAATGACTTATTTTTTGATGACCCATTCCCTTTAAGGAGGATGAAGGTGGGGAGAGTGGTCTGTGACCTGCACTTTATAAAAATATTAAACTGGATTGTGGAATTCCTGCAAGACTAACAAAATGCAGGAGAAGTTATGTTGGGTTTATGCTGCATGAACCATGAACCACTTATTTTATGTCAAGTATGCACGTTACAGACTCTTTTTGGTTAGTAAAATGGTGACAGGGAATCCTGGCCGTATACTCCATGCTGCTAGTAGGTAGTCAGAAGAGGATAAAAAAAAGGGGATGATTTTGGAAGCAAGTTCCTATGCTCTTGTGACACAGTGTGTCTGCCAGAGGCTGCCTGTAACCTGGAGTTGTACACTAAGGGCCACATGTATGAAAACTGTCTAGGTCTAAAGCTCATCGCAACCTATCAGAGCGCCCCTTTCATTTCATATAGTGCTCTGGAAAAATGAAATTGGAGCTCTGATTGGTTGCTATGGGCAAAAAAGTGAGTTTTAGACCAAAAAGGCGAGTGCTTAAGAAGGAGGATTTTTGGTGCTGTAGGCAGAGTACTCAGTAAGACCATATGTGGTGGTAGGGAGACGTGAAATAAAAATGTTCAGAGAGTAGGTGAGTAGGCCTATGTTCCAACTGATGAGGAGAAATATGGTGAACTTGGAGAAAGTATGAGACATAGAGCCACAGAGAAGCTCTGCAAGAGAACCATACAAAGTTTACTGCTGTGGGAATAAACTAACATGAGAGCAAGTTAAAAGTAGGATCCAAGTAAAAGAGGAGCATGTGCAGAAAGGCCTCTGAGACATCACTGAAAGAAAGCTGGTGGACTTATAGAGAGAGAATTTAGGAAAGACTATTAGAGTGTAGGGCCAAGAGGGGACAAGGCTGAAACATGCCAGTCTGGAGCCAGAGCAGCCAGTTGCTTGGAGGCCTATTGTGCGGTTGTTTAGAGTTACCTGGACAAGGTGTTGATATTAGAGTAATGAAGTCTACAGGGGGGCTGGAAAAGACATTTATCTAAAGTGTAATTATATTTCTAGTGTTCCATGTTGCAGGTTAGTAGTTCCTTTGGTGATGACACTCTCGTGTACTAGGACTTGGACTTGAAAAATTATGACTATCTAGGGGTCAGGGCCCTTACTCTGGTAGCACCAAGTATTGGGCAGCATACGCTTTTGTACTTATGCCACTTTAGGTAATTAGGAAGGGTTCTGTGAAAAGATGGCCATATGTTTTCATACATGTGGCCCTAAGTGCACATCACCACTGTGGTCTGTGATTGACTGTCACATGTCATGTGAGCAATGAAAGTTCACACATACAGCCGGGATGAACAGGAACCTCCAGGAGGTGAATACGATTGTTTTCTTTTGTTCTATTTTTTTTTATTATGTTCCGACGGACAAACAAGCTTTTTGAACTCCCAGACCACCCCTTTAACAAAGTCAACTTCAAAATACAGTCCTATAAATCTGCTGACATGGGTTTCACAAGAAAATGTCCATGCTGACTTCAGGCTGGACGTGAGATAGATATAATAGTAAATTGTTCTAACATTGCAGTTAATTTGAATTAATAAAATAACAGTAAAATCAGGAGAGGGCAAAAATTTAAAAAGAGCAAAATGCTGACACTACCAGAAAAGAGACAAGAGGTTTATTTCTGACTCCAATAAGCAGATATGTGATAAGGGAATAGTGAATGTGGTTTTCTAACCGCGTTATATAAGGTGCTTTAATATAATTTTTTTAAAAACATCATCTCCACTTTCACATCCATAATGTCACATACAGCCTTAATTGTAATTCTATCATTTAAAAAGGAACAAGATTCATGCTGATTCAGGTTACCATGGTAACTATGCACTTATTTTTTATTAATATAGAATTTTTTTTCTCAATAAACAAAAATAGTGTCGTGAGTCACGTATTGACTTTTTTCAGGCATTTTACTTAAAAGCTTATTTCAATTAATGTTTGATACTTTTACATGTCCTCTCGTTTTTTTCTGAAATCCAATTTAACAAAGTGAAAATGTATTTTCTGTGTTGGAAGATTACATTTTACAAGTTTTACACGGCGGAGAATATTGCTTTAATATGTAGTCATAATGAGCTGAAGGATACATTGTTACCATTGCGAGCTCCCAGACACTTTCTATCCAAAAATATAAAATATACTAATGTGTAAACCCTCAGAGAACATATACAAAACAACGACATACAGTACGTCACAAATAACAATTCATATGTCATTGTGTTAATATTCTTGAATGTTAATTGCTTGATGACTGGCCATAGAATATAAACAGCCACAGCCTGGACATTTATCTCTTCCTGCATATTTTGGAACATCCGTGTATAAAGCGCAGCTTCACACTAGTTGTGCTGCTTTGCGAGTGGAGAGTCTGCTGTAAGCATAAGCCGCCTCTTCACGGAGAAGACAGAGACAGTTTAATACTGCCCCTGCCTTCCTGATGATGATGTATACAGTGCTTCCTGCTACCGGCACCAGCAGTCTAGTAAGTCCTGGGGCTTGGCAGTTACATCTGAAAAAAAACTATGCCCTCCTCATCGAGAGGATTTTTTGACCAGATGGTGGGCACAAAATGTTAAATAATTGTAAAAATAACAGCCTGAATCACAACTTTAGCCCCGTTCCCGACAACCATAACACTTATATCACCTATGTAACAGAAAAATGACACATTTGCAAAACTTATTTTAGCGCCCCTTTTGCTGTAAAAGAATAAATTGATTAAAAAAGTGGGGGGAGGGTGAGTGTGAGCAATTCTCTAATATCTAGCTGCACCTGTATAAGTATAACCCACGTCAAGAGTCTCTGTAGTCTTGCAGGTCCCTACACTAGTGTTGACTAGCAATTTTCAGAAAAAAAGGAACATATATTCAAAAATACACAGAAAAAAGGCCATACATTGCAAATTCCCAGCAAAAATCAGCAAGCCCCAGTGCTGCGGGGGTTGCAAGCTTGCATAATTGGCCAATTTTCAACTAATACCCCATATTTTATAATTCAGATTTTTACAGTATGTAGTTTTGCCTTTTAAATAGAGGAGTTCAGGGTGTCGGCGCTGTCGGACTACAGGTGGAGTTGGTTCAAGGAGCCCACCAGTTGAGCTGTTTCTAGGCCCACCGGTGGAATTTATTTTAGGGGCTCATCCTACAGCTACTGTAAATGACTGTAGATGCCTTCTATACGCTACATCTTGCTTTTTGCCTCTATTTCTCTGCTTCTTTTAAGGATTTATATGCAGTAAAAAAAAAAAAAATTCAGGTTTGCCATGCTTAGAGGCCCTTCTGGGGTCTCCCCTAACCCCCTGTGGGCTAGTCCAAGCCCGAGTGTCAGTATAAACTTGTGATATGCCAGGCAGCTAGCCCACTTGAGAAGTAAGGTGTATTACCCACTTGAATAATACGGGCGCAATATTGTTTGTGAATGAGTATGGTTTATCACACATTATTAGATAACTGGAAGCCTTTTATAAGCCTCATTTGTATGCAATTAAAATGCTGGCAGTCGGGGTTTGTTTCACATTATTTGCATTTTTTGGCATTTCTGCATACCGGTGTGAATTGGAGTTTGTTTTAGTGCAGTTTTTTTTTCTAGGCACGCCTCCCCCCCCATGGGATGGGTGTGTGTGAGCAATTGTCTGTTATCTAACTGCAACTGTATAAGTATAACCCAGGCAGCACTGGGACCTGCTGCTTTTTGCTGGGAGATGTTCAAACCTGCCAATTTAGCGTTAAAATGGGGTTTTTTTGGTTTTTTTAGACAGAAAAGTGACACAATTACAAAACTTGTTTTAGCGCCACCTTTGCTGGAAAAATAAATTTAAAAAATTGATTAAAAAAGTGAGAAATAGACTACATTTTTGTTTTTTAGAATATGAAGGAAAATATTAAGGTAAAAATAATATCAAAATAAAGCCTAACATATCATGAAAAAAAATTAGTAGAATAACCAAGTGCAAGAAAGTGTTAAAGCATTCAAACCTGCGTGTACTAAGAAAAAGAAAATGTGCCTGGTCAGGAAGGGGGGTAAACAACCTAGTCAGGAACTGGTTAAGTTTTTATTATGGAAAAAGTAGTCCTATTTAATTTTTAATACCTTGCACAGTTCTGTAAAGCACAGTGGTTTTGATGCTGCAAGGACTTTCCGTGGGCTGGATTCCCAGTGTAAAGGATTAAAGCTTTCTCTCCCCTTGTATAGATTTTACCCATTTGCAGCTGACTGCAGGCCCCTCTGTTACAAGGTTTAGGGTAAGTCTGCAATATTTTTTATTAACATAGCAATATATATATATAGATACAAAATTCACAACACAATACAAAACAAGACACAACCAGAATACACAGAACATAACATACATCAGAATAGAATAAGCAACACTAATCCAACCCAACACTTATTTATACCCATTGGGTGACATATCCCAATATGCAGGCAACTTTTTTTGGTCTATTTTGCACCAAAAATACTGTTGACGCCATATTCTTGATATAAATGTACCAAAACTAGACGGATTTTACGCCGGGTACGATACATTACAGTGCGCCTAAAAAGGCGCATTACATATAGTATATAGTAGCAATGATACGCTGTGCATCTCCACAACGCAATTCGCCTATTAAGGCGCATTACATACACTAGTAATGATACATTATGCACCTCTGTTATGCAATACGCCTTGTTAGGTGCATTTCATACAATAGCAATGATATGCTATGCACCTGAATTGCGCAATTATCCTTTATAGGTGCATTAAGTTTACTATGCAAGGTATATCAGACACCAGATTTTTGAAAGGATCAAACTTTCAGGCACACTTTACACTGATTAAATGCGCCTAAAAATTGCTGTGGCGATTGCAATTTTCGGACATGTCGTCCATTGTGTTAAAATGGGGCTTCTTAGCTGCTTATCATTTACTTGTAAAAGGGGTGGAAACCATACTTCTTCCCCCTCTTATCTATCTATGTATTTTTTAAAATTTAAAACATTTTTCTTGTTTTCTATTGCTGTGCCATGTTTTATGTATGTGAAAAAGAGCTCATGAACCACAGCATTGCCAACAAACCATGTCGGAGTAGTTGTCATTGAGACATAGGGCTCCCTATTATCATGGCACTTGACAATGAGGAGCAGCACTAAAAGAAAGTGAGTAAAGGCGAGTGCTTAAGAAGAAGGATTTTGGAGGAAGCAGTGCACCAATGGCACAAGAGTATCAGATTCCATTTTGGAATGCAACATCACCCAAAATATGTTGGTCTTATCGCATCTCATGATCCTTCAGATTCTAACTAGAAATCACGCTAAGAATTTCGTAAAGCTAGTGTTTCTCAGTCATTTAAGTGCACAATCTTAAGTGCCAGCCTTTACTAACCATCAAATGTGCTGTGCCTTTCTGTGACAAGATAATCATGCTTCTTCTCACACTGAGGGTCTTTGTCATTTTAGTGGGGATCTAGCTGGGATCTAACCACCTTCTGTATTGCTATTTTTTGAATAATTGATCAGAAGATTTTTTTGCCTCACTTATCCAAGTAAATTTCACAAGTTAGTTAACATTATAAGTGCTTTTATCAGAATTTCATACTGATATTTTGGCATTAGATCACTTTTATTTCTACCAAATCGTGTGTAGGCTCCATGCACTTAGCCATTTTATGCTGTAGTACTACAGAAGCTATGAGTTGCGTGAAGGTATAACATGACACCTATAGAAATCTAAGGTACTATACTCTACATCAGTATGCTTCCTACTATATTAAAGGGGTTGTCTCGCTACAAAGAATAGCTTTCAAATTGTAGGGAACACAAAACAAAGACATTTTCCAAATATATTGCTTTGTTCCTCTGTTTTCCCTAAGGAGATACAAGTGAATTTATGACCTCCCTGGCTATTTCAGTTCCCTCAGTAACAGACCTGTAAACAATTCTCCCCCTGCTGTTTGTTCAATGAGATAACAGTGAGTGAAGTCATCACACAGGTCAGGGCAGTGTCCTGTGCTGCTCAGCAGTAAAAAGCTTGATTTATGTAAAATAAACAGAACTGTAATTAGGGTTTTTGTTTTGGGGATCAGATAAGAAGTCCTGTTAGTAGTTTGAGAAACTAATCTGATCTAATTAGCAACTGAAAGCACAACTGAGCACAGAGCTGTACAAGCATGGAGCTTATGCAAATTAGTCAGTCTGAACCAGGAAGTGGCAGAGTATTTCATGCATTCTCTGAAGGGAGACAACTCCTTTAAATGATTATGGAGCTTTTTTCTTATGCAGAATAGGATAAATTTAAACTGAAACATGTTCCGCTCAAATTGCAGACAGAGATATATGACAAATTTAAAGATATTTTCTAAGGCAGACTTGCCTCTGGTATCCACCCCCTGACCTTTTTGCCAAGTGTTGGTGTTGTTTTGGTGTCCCTGGAAAGTTGGCTTAGCGCTTATCTTGCTTTTCCCTTTACAAGACCTTCCTGTTTATACTGTTTGCCTGCCGCCTGCCCGGACCTTCCTTCCTGTTGATTCTGTACACACTGCACCCCAGCTGCCACCGCAAGCAAGTCATGTCATTGGTAGTGACCTAGGAGTCTCCCGCCGCACAAACCCAACCAGCAGGCTCTGGTGAAATCCGGGAGGCTTGCTAGACCCCGCTCCCTGGCGTGGCTTATATCACTGCTTGCGGTGGTCCAGTGAATCCACTATTAATTCCTTAACAGCTCTCTTACATGTCTGGATAAAAACTCTGAAGTGAAGAGGAACGAATTACAGGGGACCTTTGAGGTAGCAGTGGCAGGTGACTCGTAGGTGAGTATAACTTCTTTTTATTTCTTTACCCATACTGGCCCCATTAAATAATCATTTTTATTTGCTGGACTAACCCTTTAAATGAGTTTTCACATCTGGCTATTTCTCTTTCACAGCCAGCTTCAGATTCTCACTTCCTGTTCAGGCTGTGGAAAGTTCTACGGAAGTGATTGGCATATTAGCTCTGCTATTCCTAGATGAGAATGTTAAAGGAACATTGGTAATGGAGAGGTTTTAACAGCAGAACACAATGCTGCAGAGCTCTAAAGGGTTAAAGTTTATCAGTTAGAAAGATAAACAAACTCCTGTGCTGCTGATAAAGCAGAGAGTGATGGCCAGTAACCTAGCAAACCTTCTGTAAACAGGCAAAAGATGAGAACTTATCAGACTTTGAAAGAAAGCAAAATTGGAACTGCAATGTTTTTAGTAAAAGTCTTTATTTAACCCCTTACCGACATTGGACGTATGAGTAAGTTAAAAAAAAAAGTTTTAAAGTGTAAAAAAAATAAAAAAATTAAAAGTTCAAATCACCCCCTTTTCGCCGTTTTACAAATAAAAAAAAAAAAAAAAAAAGTTACACATATTTGTTATCATCGCGTCCAAAAAAGTCCAATCTTTTAAAATATAACGTCCCATATCCTGTAGGCTGAACACCATAGAGGAAAAAAATTCCAGATGCCATAATTGTGTTTTTTTTTTGGTTATTTCACATCCTCTAAAATTTGGAATACATTTAATCAAAAAGTCGCATGTATTCCAAACTGCTAGCAATAAAAAGAACATTTCAGCCCGCAAAAAATGCACCCTCACATCCATAGGTGTTAGTACAAAAAAGTTATTGGTCGCAGAAAATGGCGGTGCGGCGCAAATTTCAAAAGAAAATTATTTGTACTGATGAATGAACGCTGTAAAAACAAAACTTCCGCAAACATGTCACAAGTAAGTTTTTTTCACATTTTGCCCCATTTAGAATTTTTTTGCTGTTCCCCAGCATATTCTATGGTAATCTGAATAACACCATTAGAAAGTACATCTTATTCTGCACAATAAAAGCTCTCATACGTCTATGTAGGTTAGAAAATTAAGAAGTTATGGCGCTGGAAAGGCGAGGAGGTAAAAACGAACGTCGAAAAAAAAAATAGGTGTCAGCGTTAAGGGGTTAACTTTGCCTACATGTTTAAAGCTAATCAATGAAATGGGATTACCCCTTTATGCTAACTGTGCCCAACTAAACTCCATAACATGGTGTGTGTATATGCAGATAAGTAAGTTATTTTGATTATGACTTCATAATTACTGTTTCTACAGTGACTGCATTAATACATTGTGACACCTGACAATACCAATGCTTAGTATGGAGAGCTAGTAGATGCCCTTTGGCATAGAAAATACCATCTTAATCTCTAGAAGTCTAAACTTATTGGCAAGATCTGAAGAAATGTCATTATAACACACTTTAATGTAACAGGCAAGAAAAGTGTAGCTTTCACAAAATAATATTCAGACTATACAAGACTTATTTTAAAGTTGGTCAAGTGTTTAATTTGTGTTTTGGCATTTATATAATATTTATGACAGTTCAAAGAAACCAGATATTATATATTATTACAGAATGAATAGGTTTTTGTTGTAAGCTCTATAATATTCTTGGGGAAAAAAAATATCTCATATCTTTTAAAATGGGTAGTCTGGGGCTTTGGGCACAGAAACCAATTATCTTTTGTGGAATTCATGAATTCTAATGACTCATTTTGTTATAATGCTAATAATCAATTGGTCTGAAATCTTAACGCTCAGGACAGAATAGGTTGTTAAAAGGTCACAGCTATTCTTTATTCAAAGTTTCATGATTCTTGGAGTTTTATGCATTTTGCAGAGCATGTTACTGTAAATTGATTAATCTGATTATTTTATATAGCGTCTAAAATCATTTTAGTTCATTTAATGCATGCTTGCTCTAAGTGATCAGAAAATAAATGTTACACCTTAAAAGAATGGCTATGTGTCCAGAATTAATTATCTAATTTGTACTGGATATTAACCAATTAAAATTATGCACAACCATTACGTGAGACTTTTCATACATTGTATACACTAGAATAAATCAAATATGATAATGTGAATAAAATACAGTGAAACATCTCCAGGACACCACCTCTTTGAGAAAACTAGCCCTTTTATCCAGACCTGAGCTCCTGTGACAGAAGTGCAATTGTCCTATACTAGGCATACTAGACATCATCTTTGAGAGGACCACCCCTCCAGAAGACCACTTTGTTATGCAACTTTGAGTGGTCTTCTCAAAGAGATTTTACAGTAAATATTATTGTGACAGGACTATGGCAAAACTTATTTAATCAGAGCTGTGTTTACCAAACTATGGAGGTCTAATTAACCCCTTCCCGCCGTGTGGTCATTTTTTGGCTCTTCATTATTTCCCCCCCCCACCTTCGAAATGCCATAACTTTTTTATTTTTTAGGACCAATTGTACTTTTTAATGGTGCCATTGATTATACCATATACTTAAACTGAAAAAAGAAATCTAAGTGGGATATAATGTGAAAAAAATTGTGCCATGTTTGCAAGGGTTTTGTTTTTATGTGGTTTACTCTTCTGGATAAATTATGCATTATCTGTATTTTGCAGGTTGATATGATTTCAATGATACCAAATAAGTAGGGTTTTCATTATGTTTTAGTACTTTAAAAAAAAACTAAAACATTCTATGTCTCTTAACTTTGCACTGAAGCTCCATTTTCTGACTAATAACTTTTTGTGCTTTTCCACCTATGATGGTGCATTTTTTGCAAGTAGAAATGTAGTTTTTATTGGTACCTGTCACGTAGACTCTTACAGTATGTGATGTGGGAGCCACTGAAAAGAGGCTCCCACATCACATACTATTGTATCCCATCTAGAGATGGGCGAATTTCTCAAAAATTCGATTCGGTCACTTCGCCGAATTTTCCGACAAAATTCGTTTCGTTCCGAATTACTTCGGCACGAATCGCGTTAAAAAGCAGCTATTTCCAGGCTGCACAGAGCCTGCAGGGTGCGTAGAACGTTGTGCCATGCTTAAATATGCAGAGGGAGCTTGGTTTGGTCTTCATACAATGTTGTGTTTTAGTATGACACACAGATGACTGCCGCCGCTCTTAGAATCGCTTCACTATAAAATTCCCTGGGCACTTAAGAGGGCAAAACTGACCAAAAAACTCAAGCGGGAATGTAGCCTGATAAAGTCATGCCAGCGAAAGCTGGAAAAAAACAAGCTGAGAGCTCAGGTGGCAACATTAGTGACACAGTGTGGGGGTGACGACGGCAGCCACAGCAGCATGAGGTCAGGCAGTGGCACAATGACATTCTGGAGGTGGCAAAACACGAGGAAGCCACAGAGTGGCACAATGACTGAGAGCGGAGGTCACGGCGGCAGCAGTATGAGGTCAGGCAGGGGCACAATGACATTCTGGAGGTGGCAAAACTGGAGGAAGCCACAGAATGGCACAATCACACAGTGTGGAGGTCACGACAGCAGCAGCATGAGATCAGGCAGTGGCACAATGACATTCTGGAGACGGCAAAACAGTATTAGGCCACAGAGTGGCACAATGATTAAGTGTGTAGGTCACGGCGGCAGCAGTATGAGATCAGGCAGTAGCACAATGACATTCTGGAGGCGGCTAAGCAGTATTAGGCAACAGAGTGGCACAATGATACAGTGTGGAGGTCACGACAGCAGCAGCATGAGATCAGGCATTGGCACAATGACATTCTGGAGGTGGCCAAAACAGGAGGAAGCCACAGAGTGGCCCAATGACTGAGAGCGGAGGTCACGGCGGCAGCAGCATGAAGTCAGGCAGTGGCACAATGACACAGTGTGGATGACATGGCAGCAGCCACAGCAGCAGCATGAGGTCAGACAGTGGCACAATGACACAGTGTGAATGTCACGGCAACAGCAACAGCAGCAGCAGCAGCATGAGGTCATAGAGTGGCACAATGACAATGAGTGTTGAGGTGGGTGGCAATACCAGTCCCTGGTAAAGATGGTGGTAGGCAGATGGAGAAACTGTCAGCAGATGTGTGAAATCAGGCGGGTGGCGGCATCAGAATAGTGGCTGAGGCAGGTAGTTTGAACCAGACTGACGCCTAAGGCATTCGTGTGTGGAAATCCTGGCCGATCCATGCCTGATTCATCTTGACAAAGGTCAGTCGATCCAAATTTCTGGTGGACAAGCGGGTTCTCCTTGGGGTAACAATGGCCCCGCCGCAATGAACAGCCCGCTCTGATGCCACCACTACTGGCCCGGGCAAGGTCAGCTCTCCACTGCAAAACTCGGCAAGTTGCGGCACACATCCAGTTTGGGCTGCCCAAGTAGCCAGCGGATCTTCTAACTGAGGGGGCAGAGTGCTCTGTCAAAGTAGCACAAACCTGTTTGGTTCGGGACGGCTCCAGGTCTCTGCTGCTGATGCTGGACGACTGCCCTCCTCACTAGGGGGTTGAAGGAAGGGCTCATCAGTGACTCCTGACTTAGGATTACTACTGATGGAGCTAGGTACTTGCGGGGGGGGGGGGGGCGGGTCCTTACCCCCACCTTTTCCCCCAGCAGCCGCGGCAGTAGTTCGTGAGCGCTAAGGTACACCCGGTCAGTACCTGTCAGAGGAGGGACGATGCCGACATAGGCAGCAGCAAAATGATTACGGAGGATTTCCTAGAGTATTTGTGTTTGTCTTCTCTCTCATTAGTGGAAAAAGTCTCCCATTTTGGACTGGTAGCGAGGTCCAATAGGTGTGGAGGAGACAGAAGTATCCCTCTTTGCCGGATGGCTGATATTGGCTGTCATAGCCAGGCAAATCAAGCATGCTGCGGGCCATTCTGCACAAGTGACTCCGATGGGCTCCCTGCCTCCATTTCCATCCTGTATACTGCCACGGTGCTTGGTTGGGGTCATCTGGCCTCGTCTTTCTCATCTCCATACACTCCTCCAGCTGCTCCCCGCTCCTCCTCTCTTGTCACCTGGGTAGAAAATCCCACTCATTTCACCAGACATGGTTCTGCTCTGTAACAAGGGATGTAGTTAAGTCCAGTCACCCAGTAGTTGCGCCAAACATTTGAGATGAAGTGTGGTAGTTTGCTGATTACAGGGGGGAATGTTTTGAGGGGAACACAGGGACAGGAAGAGGAAAGGGAGGAGTTGGGAGCTGAGAGGAACATGTAGAGAGAGAGTGAGGAGGCTGAGAGTGTGGTCTCCTTTACTCTGTGAAGAGGTTTGGTGGAGATGTTTCTACACATCAGACTAGAAGGGTTTACCAGTGCCTCATGCAAGTGTCCTAATAAGAAGAGCTGCTGGTTGGTCTCAGAACACGCATTGTGGGAGAGGGAGTCTCCCACATGCAGGCTTGCCGCTGAAGGAAGGACCACGAAGAGATTGAAAGATTAATCACAAACCTGTTGAATTAATTCCTCTTGTGAACTGTTTGTATTACTCTTTATCAGTAAGTTAAGCAGAAAAGTATCCTGCGGGTAGTCGCCGTTCTTTACATTTGGCGTTTAGTCGGCAGGATGGATACTGATATGGCGAACTGACAGAGTTACTTCGCTCGTCCAGCGTCTCACCTACAGTCCCGGTGGGCGCTTTACTGAGCCACTTACCAAGTTTAGTGATGGACAATGTTGTCGCTCGAGTTTGGAAAAGAAAAGACTAGAAGGGGCTGCCTGGTTGTGTAACATCGCCCCACATCTGAAAGCTAGTATTGCACTGAGTACCTTGAAGGAGAAGCCGGTAAAAACAGTTATGCTACACTCTGCACGTCAAAGACAAGTTTTGAGCAGAATCCTGAGTATCCTAGAAGGTTGTGTATGAGACGTCTCGTCAGCAGCAGTTTAAGGAAGAGATTCTTCGCCCCGTTGTCGGAAAGAGGACGAGACACTACCAGTATGCAAAACGGCTACAGGAATGCTTATGACTGCTTTGCAAAAGAAAGAAGGAACTGGCGCTACAGCCTTAGACCAATACAGAGCTGCTGGGGCGAGATCAAGTTCTGCTAAGGATTGAGAAGGTCAAGTCAATAACGGAGGACCCTTGAGGGAGCGGGTTAAACTGGACCCCCACATGACCTTCCACCAGGTGTTAATAGGAAACGATCACGTTGAGAGAAGAGGAGGTGGAGGCGAACGCGGTTAGGCCACAAGATAGGTTGCACCCAGTCCGAGAGATATACTAGAGCTAAGAGATGAAAATTCCCTGGAGGAAGCGCTGAGAGAACTTCAAGGGGACTTTGGCGACTCAAGGTGTAGTTAGACTGACTACCAGGCCCAGGGGGGCCGCAATGGGGAGATTCACCCATAGAACGGGAGCGACACGAATGAGATGATAAACAGAACGGGGGTTGGGAGTGTGACGAAGTAGGCCACTAAGAAGAAACTGTCCCGACCAGGGTAGTGATCTAACAAGGGGGGGGATTTAACTAGATCCGCCTGCGGTTGTGGGCGAACGCAGGAGGGAAATGCTGAGATATGCCCTATGTGGAGGCTAATGACTTAATTGGAGAGAGCCCGGTCATCAAATCCATGAATTATGGGGTGGAATTTACAGCCTGGTGGATACGGCTTCGCAAGTCACCACCTAGCTGGGTGGCTTTTGAGGAGACACTTTCCACCCGCCATGTTTAAAGTCAGCGCTCCTGGGGTGAGCTCTAAAAGCCGCTAATAACCTTCCTATTCAGATTGTGGTTCATGCAAGCTTACATTGAGATTGGGGGACAACCTGTGACTAGGAAAGGGGGTGGTGGTGGTACAGAAACACTATGATTCACAGGTACCCAAGGGATTCTGGGTATGAAAGTATACAAAGCCATTGACGGAACTGATGGGCCCATGAGCTGGGACCGAAGTACTGGAAAGCGGGTACCTGATCATCGACCACCCATCAGGCATTACAGCGGGCTTTCCGACAGTGCCGGATAAAAGGCAGAACTGGAAGGCTCACGGGAGCCAAACTGGGCAGTATTAGGGTACCTCATTATCAACCTTTAAGTGTACAGGCAAGGCACGAGTGCTGATCTCCCTGCTGTTAGGTACAGATAGGAAGCTACAGGGTACTACAGTGATGTAGAGCCGGGCCTTCCAGATGGAAAGGAGTAGCAGTGGGAGGCCACTCTGTGTGAAGTACGCAGGGCGGTACTGGTTCGGGTATGATGTAAATGATCATGCAGTGGACACTGCCTTCTCGAGAACACATGGCAGCGGTATACACGGTACAAGAGGTTAAGACCTTGGGACAAGCCCGATTGGGAGCTAGAGGTGGCCGAGAGGGAAGCGGGAAATGTAACCTGTGCCAGGTGAGGGCAGAGAACCCCTTCACCTCAGTTGAGAGTGTCGATGAACGCAGTTACCCAGAAGGGACCAAGTGAGGTAGAAGAAAAGGGGAAGTTGTCCTTGGTTTTGGAGGCCCATATGGGGGCTTTCTCCCCATCATGAGGCTGGACTTGGCTCTCACGCAACTTGGAGCACGATATCCCGACAGGGGATGCTCATACGGTTCGGCTAGCGTTACCGACAGATTCCTCACAGCCCTTTTATATTAGTTCAGAACAATTTATAATTATATAAAAAAAAAATTTTTTATTTTTTTTTTTTTTTTTTTTAAAAAAAATCCCCCCCCCCCAAAATTTTTTTTTTTTTTTATTATTTATTAATTTTTTTTTTTTTTTTTAACACACTAATTTTTTTTTTTTTTTTTTTTTTTAAGCAAATGCTGGGAGCAAAACCGGATGATTCAGCACGTAAGAGCCCCTGGGCCATCTACGATCGTGTTAGTAAAGAAGATGGATGGGACTCTGCGGTTCTGTGTCGATTATAGGCGTCTTAACGCTATGCACGGTGAGGGATGCTTACCATTACCCGCATTGAAGATTTCGCTTGGGGGCCCTGGACGGGCCTCAGTATTTTCTCACTCTGGATCTAGCCAGTGGTTACTGGCAGGTCCCAATTGCCGAGAAGGACCGGGAGAAGACTGGCTATCATTATCCTATGGGACTGGCTTGGAGTTTCTACGCATGCCGTTTGGATTGATAATGCCCCTGCCACATATTCAGAGGTTTGATGGAACTTGTTTGGGGATTTGGGAATACGAATGTCTGCTCATTTATTTGACGACCTCATTATATTCTTCGGGGCCACCTTCGCGGAACACCTAGAACAGTGATCGAGTGCTAGCCGGTTGAGAGCATGGGTTAAAGTTGAAACCTCTAAATGTTCATCGGTTCAGGGACAGTATCGCGGTACGAAGGACATGTAGTCTCTAAGGTGGGGTACCGCCATGGACTCAAAGTTCGGGCAGTGCAGCAGTGGCCCATCCCTCACACAGCCAATGAATGAGATCTTCCTCGGATGGAAGGGTATCTACCGGACGGTTCATGAAAGACTTTGCCAAGATTGACGCCCGTTGTATCATGCTCTTCTCCGGGGGCGGCCGGAGGAGGGGGGGACCAAGCGTTGAACATTCCATGGAATATGGTTGCTGAATGCCATTCCTAGAACTAAAGAGACTGTTAAAACTAGTGCCCCAATCTTAGCTTACGCTATATACTTAGCTTGCCCTTTGTGTTACAAACTGACGGGAGTCTCAAGGCTTGGGAGCGGTTACTTACCCAAGTACAGGGCGGCAAGAGTGAGTCATCGCGTATGCCAGTAGGACTTTGAGAGATGGGTGAGAGGAATCCAGATAATTACAGTTCCTTCTCAAAAATGGTAGTTATTGGCGGTGTTTGGGCCGTAACAGATAAGTTCCGGAACATCTTTGACAGGCGCACAGTTTACGCTGGTGACCGACATTAACTCCCTGGACATCTGGATACAGCCAATTGGGGGGCTTGGAGCAGCGGTGGATGGCCAAGTCAGCAAGTACAACTTCCAAACGCGATAGTCCAGGGAGAGGAAAACCTTATGCAGATTGCACTGTCCCATAACCCGTGGAAATCCCCATCGAGCGTCACCGATGAAAGAACGGGAGGATGATGAGGACTCCTAACTTAAATCGACCAAGTGTTGTCCAGAGGTCAGCAGCTGTGTCGGGACAAAGCTACTGGAGGGTGGTCTGGAGGCACAGTGAGGACTGGAGAAGTCGACAGGGAGTGACCCCTAGATATGAAGGGAAAGGGGCTGGCCCAGCCGGAAGATCAATGTCCAACCAGTGGATGGAATGTCTGTCGCTGGCAGGGAAGAAGCTGTGGCAGACAGAAAGGAATGACTGATGGTCCGAGAAGGGTTACTCTACCGGCAAGTGCAACTGCCCTCGGAAATTGACACTGTCTGGCAATGGTGGTATCTTCCGAAAGAGGTAGATGTGGATGCATTATCAGTGGGTGCACGAGGAAAAGGGGCATTTTGGGCCCTGTCTAAGACTTTGATTGGTACAGAGGTATACTTTCACCCTCACATGAGAAAATGGCAGAGGAATGTATTGCAACAGATGTAGAAATTGTGGGTTAGCAAGAGCCATGGAACAGCAGGCCACAGTGAGGAGTATTCATTCATTTTATCCACTACCAGCTGATCTGATGGACTACCATTACTGTGGGGAGATGTAATCATACGGGGATTCAAATATCTCGTTGGTTATAATCGACCAACTTCACAAATTTGCGGTGCAATCCCGACCGGGATCAAACAGCGGAGACCGCCGCCTTGGCCTTGGTGAAGAATTTCATTTAATGTATGGCTGCCCCAATACAGCTACATTCCGTTCAGGGGGCTTGCGTGAGGTAAGGTAGATCGAAGACTGGTCGTCTTACCAAATCAGGAAGACACGGACACTCCCTACCACCACAAGGGAATGGCGCTTGCTGGAGCGCATGACAGAAACCTTGCTGCAATGTTTCGGACCTTAGTGGAAGACAAGAGGGAGAGTTGGCAGACTTTGTGGCTGAGTGTGTGGGTCTATAATAAAAGACAATTACCACTCAGACCATGGGATATTCACCTTTCATGCTGATGTTCGGAAGAAAATGGAAGATGACATCCAGTCTCATGATGATCCCGAGTGAGGGGGAAGAACAAAGTGGGACTCCCCAACTGGATGGGAGATATCGCAGGAAAGGTGCAGAAATTTTGACCTGGTTGCTCGCCGGATGGACTCCCCGCGAGTGGCAGATGAATCAGAGATTGAGAGAGAGCTTCCTTTGGCACCGTTGAGAAACGAGTAATGGTAAGGAAAAGTCGGCCGGGGAAAAGAAAACTATGTTTGGCGATGACCCACTGGCCTACGATGTGATCCGCCAACCAAACCCGATATACCAGTCTTTGAAGTTAAGGCCGGAAGGGGGCAAGGGCCGACCAGGAATGTTGCATCGGAACCTGTTGAGACTATGTCTTTTGTAGCCATAAGCCGTCTGCCCAAAGAGAGTGCCCCCGACTCCCTACGAGTGCCCCAGATATTGAACGAGGAGTGGTGCTTCCCCCATCCGGATAATGCACCACGCTGAATCAAGGTCAAGTGTGCTCCTGCAGACCCAGAGGTTCACCGGGACCTGAGCCGACACAGTTAACGGCACTCCAATCGTTCCCAACTTTGGCAGAATGCAAGCCCATTATGAAGAATATGTGGTGAATACTCAGGTTTCGGGACGCAACCCTTAAGCCTGGGGAACGGAGGTGTAACAAGGGGCTGTAGTAAGTCCACTCACCAAGTTAGATGGCGCAGAACATATGAGATAAGTGTGGTAGGTTGCCTGATTACAGGGGAAATGTTTTGAGGGGACACAGGGACAGGAGAAGAGGAAAGGGAGGATTTTGGAGCCTGACGAGGACATGTAGAGAAGAGAGTGAGGAGGCGAGAGTGTGTCTCCCTGCTCTGTGAAAGAGGTTTGGTGGAGCTGTTAATACACATCAGACTTGATGGGTTTACCCCCAGTGCCTTCTGCATCGTGTCCTAATAGAAGAGCTGCTGGTTGTCTCAGAACACAACATTGTGGGAGAGGAGTCTCCCTACATGCCGGCTTGCCGCTGAAGAGAGACACAAAGAGATTGAAAGATCTTTATCACAAACTCGTTGGAATGTAATACCTATTGTGAACTGTTTTGGTATTCACTCTTTATCAGTAAAGTTAAAACAGAAAAGTATCCTGCCGGGATAGTCTCCGTTCTTTTTACACTCCCAATGTCCTCATCTCCATTTCGTCCCCACGGACTCATGTGGCCACGAGATGCTTTCGCCAGGTCTCCAGTCCCTGCCCATGACAGATTTTTCAGCATCTGTTCCAGGAACATTAAGCAGTGGAATGTGTTATTCAGCAGTAGTCCTGGCGACTGCAAATAACGTTGCCTTCTTGAATGGCCTCAACAACGGCAGGTGTCACGCATGAGCTGCCACTTGGCTGACATCAAAGTTGCACAGGGGGAGTATTCTGTCTGCCTGGATCATCAAAAAATCGTTAATGGCCGTTCCTCTGTTCATACAGTCGAGGGATCAAACATGTGAAGGCTGGAATTCCAGCGGTGGAAACATCGCATATCAGAGTTGTGTTGTGTTGGGGGAGAGGCCCTTCTGCACGCTGCTCAATCGAGGAGGGGGTTCCTGGCTTTGTAACGAATCGATGAAAGTGCATGCACAGTTTTCCTGCCATTTTCAGAAGTTGCTGAGATCGGTGGAAGACTTCAGGAAACCTTTCACAAACAGATTGAACAGTGCGCCATGCAGGGTGCATGGGATCCATCCTCCTCGGGGTGCAGCGTGGACACCATGTTCTCGCCCATTGTTCCGTCACCATGGTTCCGATTTGCACGTGTTGGCGCGGAGAATAGTCCACACAATCGATTCTTGCTGCATGACGCGGAGCAGTTCCCTCACCCTGTGTGACTTCGTTCACCGCGGGCAAGGCTCAGGGTGTAGAACTGCGAGACACCACTTTGCCCTACACATGTGGTATGATTGGAGCAGTATTTTGTGGAGGCCTGAGATGGTGCGTGGTGGTGGCAGGAGGAGGAAAGCGGACATTAGGGCGCAGGTGCAGCAGCATTGATTAACGTGGAGAGGGAAAGCGGCGTCTCCTGTCCAGTTGTTGGTGTGCCTGGCTGGAAGTCATTCAACCGTGTGGGCTTGTAAAGAGGACACTGACTGGCCCTTGACCGTAGTTACAGCTCCAGACGTCCGCTGCTGCCGTTCATTTTGGAACAAACCGATATGCTTAAGGACTGGAACCAACCTTCTGTTCTACATATTATGAAGTGCTGGTACTGCCGGGAAAATAAAAATTACGGCTTAGGAATTCCATCACGGGTTCGCACATAGCCATTAGTTTCTCTGAACGGTGCAGACGTCCACCATTTGGAAAGGGAGCTCGGGACTGCAGTACCAAAACAACATTGGACAGGGCGACGAGTTCGCAGCTGCTGCACCTTTGGATGTTGGCATGCATTACTGTTGTCTCTTTGCCAATCGCCCCGCTGAACGATCTGCTGGCGCCTTTGTAGTAGCGAGGTCGCAGGAGCATCTGGACGGGAGATGAATGTCAAAGCGAAGCTCCCTTTCTGCCAGAGGTGGTGTGGAGCCTTGACCCCTGTGGCTGCAATGGCATGCATGGCCACTGGGCGCTCTGCTGCTTGCTGTTGCTGCTTGCAGCGGGCAGGATGGACCACCACATGCTGAGCACCGTATCTCCCAGGCACCGGTGGTCGCCTGCTGTGTTGATGCGGGCCGTTGGTGCCAACGTTAGCTCCCTGGCCTCGCTTTCACTTTCTGCCTCACAGATTCTACATATACCCATATTAGGCTGCCTCCTCGGGTGTCTTAGCAAAGAAACTGCCCAACTCCGCGAGTATAGATTTTACCGCAAACGCTCCGAACTGAGGTGTCTACGTGTTTTGCCGCTGCCGCTCGCTGAGCCCTGTGATGCTACTTTCTTGGACCTGCGATGCGGGTTTTTTTACCCCGTGGCCGCTCTGGCTCCCGACCTAACACTGCTGCTATCACTGTGATCACGGGCCTCATCACGACCATCTTGCTGCCTGCGCTGCTGCCTGACCGAAAGCGCTGGACCGCCCTCTTCTCCTGACGATGATGAAGCCCTTGCCTACACCGGCATCCCAGTGCGGTGGCTACATCATTCATCTTTGTGTTTCATCGGTCACTGCTGTCTCATCGGTCTTGGTATGCCGAGGGCTGACCCCCTCACACATGACTCCCATGCCACTCTCCACATCTATTACTTTGCACGCTGCCTAATGCAAGAAGGCAGGCGATATTGGCCCCATTTCTTTCGCTGAACAAGTAGATTGCTGACTGCCTCTCCTCAAATTGTTCTTCCTCGCTATTATAGTGGCGCTGAGCCCAGACCACATAGTAGATCTCATGGCTGGAGGGAAAACCGGAGGGACAGAGGCGGGGTGGAGGACAGGTGAGGGCCGCTTGACACCGCTTCACCGCGGCATGCCAACTAATGGTTGTGGCTCAGGTTTCCACGACTCTTGGCTGGGGTTGGTTCCAAATGTTCATCTGGGAGGACAGAGGTTGGGACCTAGCAACCAATCTAAGCAAAAACCCTTGGGTTGCTGACAACAAACACACGGCCCGCTAGGACAGCGGCAGTTGTGGCCTCAACCGAGTAGACCTGCTGCACGTTCCCCTTGCTTGTGCTGCGACCTGGCCTGTTACCCAGGGAATTGTTTGCTGCCACTGCCACGCGCAGGGTGCAGAGCCTGGCCACCTCTCTGTCTGTAACATACGTTTGTTCTAAATGTACAGGGACAAACTGTTTGATGGATGATAATCTGTATTTTGATAATATAAAACCCTGTTTTTGACTCCAAATGTAACCCAGTAAAGTAACAAGCTTTGGGTAAGCCCTTGGATATAAACTTGCGGCTGCCACAAATATGGCCCAGGGAGGAAAAATGTACTTGTTATGTTTGTGGCTCGTTTTAAAAACACTGTGGTGTTTTACTAGGATTGTAAAACAAAGCACTAAACAGGCTAAATTAAACCTTTCGGACATGAATTAGGATACAGGAAAAAAATGTATATATTTTTGGCGTTTGAAAAAGAACGGTTTCTTGGGGTCAGCCACACCAGCAAAACAACGCTTAATTAACCCGGGGAATGTAAAATTGCGCCAAAGAAGTTGTGCCCACAAAACTGTAGGATTTGGTAGGTGTTCAATTGCTGTGTTTTTCTATGGCCACACAACAAGACGATACAGTTGTAATTTAACCCTTTGCTTGTGGATTAGTCTACAGGGAAATTATATTATATTTTGGCGTTTTTGAAAAGACGGTTTCTTGGGTCAGCACACCGCAAACAATGCTTAATTAACCCCTCGGAGTAAATTGCGCCAATAGAATTGGCCGCACAAACTAGTATCTTTGTAGCGTGTTACAATTTGCGTGTAGTATTTCTGTTTTTCTATTGCCACACAAACAAGAGTTTACATGTTGTTAATTAGAACCTTTGCTTGGTGTATTAGGCTACAGGAAAAATTGGATATTTTTTCTGGTGATGAAAAAGACGGTTTCATTGGGGTCAAGAAACGCAAAAACACGCTTAATTAACCCCTGGATGTAAAAATTTGCGCCAATTGAGCCCCCACACAAAACTAGTAGCTTTTGTAGCGTGTTACAATTGCGTGGTTTTCTACGACCCACACAAACAAGAGATACAGTTGTTAATTAAACCTTTTGCTTGTGAATTAGGCTACAGGAAAAAATTTATATATTTTGGCAGTTTGAAAGTCGGTTTCTCTTGGGGTCAAGCACACCAGCAACACAAAGATTAATTAACCCCTGTGATGTAATTGCGCCAAAGAATTGAGGCCAACAAAACTAGTAGCTTTGTAGGCTTGTTACAATTTGCGTGTTTCTACGCCACACAACAAAGAGATACAGTTGTTAATTAAACCTTTTGCTTGTGGAATTAGGCTACAGACAAAAATTGTTATTTTTTGGCGTTGAAAAAAGACGGTTGTTCTTGGGGGTTTCAGCACACCAGCAAACAACGGTTAATTAACCCCTGGATGTAGAATTGCGGCAAAAGAATTGAGCAGCTCCGCACAAAACTAGCTAGCTGTGTAGCGTGTTACCAATTGCGTGATTTCTACGCCACACAATAAAGGTGAAATACAGTTCGTGTGCTAATTAACTTTTGCTTGTGATTTAGACGTTTTTACAGGAAACTTCTTTATTATATTTTGGCGTTGAAAAATAAGTACGGGTTTCTTGGAGACTGTCAGCACACAAGCAAACACAAGCGCTAATTAACAGCCTGGATGTTAATTATTTGCACCAAAGAAATTGAGCGCACAAAATTGTTACGCTTTGTCTGCTTGTTAACCAATTGCGATGTTTTCTTCGCATACACAACAAGAGATATTGCAGTTAGTAATTACATCTCTTGCTTGTGAGAATTTGGCTACTACGGAAATCAATTTATTTATTTTTGGCCGTTTTGAAAAAGACAAGACGGTTGTCTTGGGGTCTAGCACACCAGCGAATAACAAACGCCGGGTTTAATTTAAAACACCCCATGGATTTGATAAAATCCTTGCGCCAATTGAATTGAGGCAAGGCCAAAAACAAATTGACCTAAGCTGAGAGTGGTATCTCTTTGTATTGTAGAAAAACGCAGTTTCTTTAAATGAATAACTAGACTGGAAACTGGACTTGCCTTAGATTTCCCACTCTTGGGGATATCTTGAATGTAATATTTGCAGCTGCAGTGGGGACGCACACTGGGATTTTTCAGATCCATTACCCCTAAAACTTTTGAATATTGAGAAACATTAAGACGACCAAACGTAAGGGTCCTCTGAGGACAAGCTGATGACACCCCACAAAAATCGACTGAATAAAAAATCAATTCCTTAAAGTAAGAGAGGCTATCAGCCCGCGGGGGGCAGCAGCCTTTCCCTGATGACAGGCCACACTGTCGAGAGGGAGTGTGGAGCTCCGCGATCGCGCACAGGAATTATATAGTGCAGGTGACGTCCAGAATCCCGCGGTGTCTCGTGATTGGCTTCACCTCTGAACATGTCATGCAGGCCTCTGCCTTCTTCCTCCCAGAGTAGCCGTTGCCCCATGTTTTCTTTTATGGGGCGACTGTGCTCTCGCAGCCATTTTTATCAATCAAAAAGCACACTTGTTCACCCGATTCTTTAAACAAGCTGCACAAGCCACAAAAGCAATAGACTTGGTTTCTTCGATCTTGTCCGAACCGAGTTTTCTGAAATTTCTAAACGAATTCCACTTCGTCTAGAATCGATTCGCCCATCTCTATTTCCCATCACATTAATATTGTATCACATATCCATAAATATGTGTTACTAAAGAAATGTTGGAAATTCATGTGAAACAGAAATACATTTTAGAATATTTAAAGAGCAAGTGCAAACAAAAACATAAATATACATGAGCAAATTCTATTCATATGCACTTCATATTTATATACAAATTAATCACAAGAACAATGTAGAATCATGTAATTAACATATCATAAACTAAAACTGCAAGTAAATGGATGTGTTACGAGGGGCCCTGCAGTCTATAAGTCGGACCGTGGGTGCTCTCGTGTCCTCTCTCCCTTAATACTGCCGGGGAAGGGAGGCCCTGCTGTCTGCATAACGGGCTTCGGAGGTGCTCGTACTGGCGGCAGGAACTTACCTAGCCCCGCTCCTGCTCCTCCGCACTCCTCCGTCAGCTGGTGTTGACCTCTCTCTGGTCATTGCGATATTAAGGCCTGGTAAATAATTAATTGCCGGGCACTGACCCTATAGATCCAGAACACCTCCCCAGGGGCCAGATCTATAGTGCCTGCTTTCTCTGTAGACTCTATTGAGTCTACAGAGAAAGCATTCCAGAGTGTGTTCCTGTTTCAGTCCCAACAAGATAAAGAGGTTGATACCTCTTCTGTGGGGGCTGGAGTGGTCCTCACACAAAGCGGTCCCAAAGGCAAGACCCTCACGTGTGGTTTCTTTTCTAAGACATTCTCTCCTGTGGAAAAGAATTACAACATCGGGAATGGGGTATTGCTGGCCATCAAACTGGACTTGGAGAATGCACCCACCTACTGGAGGAGGCTTGCATTAATCAAAATTTACAAGTTAACAAAAGTATTCATACTTCTAGAGAACAAGTTCTGAATCCCACACACAGGCTCCAGTTGAGTCCCTGTTCTTCTCGTGATTTAACTTCCTGATCCATTTTTGTGGATTCACTCAGAGAAGATATAAGGCCTAGTAGGCCCTCTCCGTGCATTCTGACGTGAGTAGGGGGATAGAATTATCCTCTCTGGATATTTGTTGTCCCCTGATTGCTGTTACTCCGCAGCTCTACATCGTCCGCCAACACATTCAGCCAGTATGTTTCTCCTGATATGTGGATACACTGGCCTTACTGAATAGTGAGGACAATCGCTCTGTGGTGGCCAGGCACCCCAGTGCACGTAAATCCTATCAATTAATCTCCCGATTCTATTGGTAGCTCGATCTTGCTAAGAATACCAAGGAATTTGTGGAGTCTTCTACCACTTGTGTCCATGACAAGATGCCTCGCCACAAACTGGCTGGTCTGCTGCAGCCTCTGCCGATTCCCAATACTCCATGGACTTACGTGGCGATGGACGTTGGTCGACCGGTCTCTTCGTGTCCAATATAATTATTCTGAGGTGTCACTGATCGGTTATCTAAAATATCACATTTTGTTCCATTGCTGGTCTTGACCCTCAGCTCCATGCCTTGCCAGCCTGTTTATTCAACATGTCTTCCATTTGTACGGACTCACCCAGCATATTTTCTTGGACCAGGATCATCCAGTTAGACTCGAGGTTCTGGCATGCATTCTGCTTCAAGCTACAGGTGAAGTGGACTTTGTTTCGGCCTGGCAGGACCAGATCGGTCAAGTAGAAAGAAGTCAACAGGTCCATTTTCAACTAACTTACACCACTTTGTTTTTCCCCCCCCCCCCCCCCCCTCCCCCCCCCCCGCCCCCCCCCCCCATATTCACGCAGCACGTCAAGACGTCTGGTACAGGTTACAACCATGTACAGAGTTTTTATACAATTCTTTGGATTTAGAGGCTGCTGGCGCCTCTCCCTTCTACATTGTCTATAGCAGTGATGGCGAACCTTTTTGAGACGTGAGGTGCCGAAATGCGACTTGGAAAAATAACCTTAGTTACGCAAGGAGTGCCGCCGACGTCAGGACGAAGCTACGATGTGACGTCTGCGCCGCACAACAATTAATATGAGGGATGTGACGCCGCTTAGTCCAACTTCACTCTGCCATATTTCACATACACAGACTCATATTGTGGTAGATGCAAGTGGTACCGAGAGTGCTCAGCAGACAGTTGACTGTATTAATACAATCTCACGACCTACACATCACAGACCACATAGAAAAACTGACTGAATAATACCGCACACACCATTACTGAATACAAACCATTACACTTTGAACACATATAAGAGATTACATTTTCAGGCACATTTAGCGACGTTTTCTCAATGAGTCGTTCACACTCCAGTTTCGATCTCCATCTGGTTCACCACCTTCATGCTGACTTCTCCCATAACCTCAAACTCTTATGCCTGAGATTGTGTACGACACCAAATATCTTAGAATCTCAACTTTTCCAGCAACTCCTTTACTTACAGGTATATAAAGAGGTCCCCTCAGTTAGGTAGGTGTATAGTCCCTTCAGGCAGGAACAGTTACAAAACATATAGATACAACTCCCGAGGGCAGTAGATAGACTGCCAGCCAGGCATCTACCCACCAGGCTAGTAGATAGCCAGCCAGCGCCACTCCCCAAAAGCGCGAGTAGATAGCCTAGCCGAGCCAGCACCTCCATTCATTGCAGTCAGATAGCCAGCCAGCAGCACTCTCCGCAGTAGATAGCCAGCAGACCAGACCCGGCACTAGCAATCAGATAGCCAGCCAGCCAGCACTCCCCACAGGTAGTTGATTGCCAGCCAGCCAGCACTCCACACAGGTAGTTGATAGCCAGCCAGCAGCACTCCCACAGGGCAGTAGATAGCCGCCAGCCTGCACTTCACATGCAGTAGATAGCCTGCAGCCAGCACTCTCACATGCAGTAGATAGCAGCCGAGCCGCCCAGCCTCCCCACAGGCAGTTGAGTAGCCAAGCCAGCCAGCACTTCCCACAGGCAATAGATAGCTAGCCAGCAGCACTCCCACAGTGTAGTTGATAGCAGCCTGCAGCCACTCCCCCACAGGCAGTAGATAAGCCAGCAGCAGCACTATCCCCACAGGCAGTAGTTAGCCAGGCAGCCAGCACTCCCCACAGGTAGTAGAGATAAGCCAGCAACGCCAACCAGCAGCTCCAACACCAGTCAGTGAGATAGCAGCACTCCACACAAGGCAGTAGATAGGTATACGCAGACAGAACACTCCCCACAGGCAGTAATAGATAGCCAGCCAGCTACTCCCCCACAGGCGTAGATAAGATAGCCAGCAGCAGCACTCCCACAACAGCTGTGTGATAGATATCAAGGCCAGCCAGCCAGCACTCCCACAGCAGTAGAGATAAGATAGCCTAAGCCAGCAGCCAGCACTACCCACAGGCGAGTAGATTAGATAGCCAGCCAGCAGCCAGCACTCCCACAGGCCGTAAGATAGAATAGCCTAGACCAGCCAGCAGCGCACTGCCACAGGCAGTAGAATAGATCAGCCAGCCAGGCCCACCATCCCACAGGCAGTAGATAGATAGCCAGCCAGCCAGCCAGCCAGCACTCCCCACAGGGCAGTAGATAGGGATAGCCAAGAAGCTGAGCAGCACTCCCACAGGCAGTAGATAGATAGCCAGCCAGCCAGCACTCCCCACAGGCAGTAGATAGATAGCCAGCCAGCCAGCCACCCCACAGGCAGTAGATAGATAGCCAGCCAGCCAGCCAGCACTCCCCACAGGCAGTAGATAGATAGCCAGCCAGCCAGCCAGCCAGCACTCCCCACAGGCAGTAGATAGATAGCCAGCCAGCAGCAGCACTCCCACAGGCAGTTAGATAGTAGCCAGCCACGCCAGCAGCAGACTCCCCACAGGCAGTAGATAGATAGCCAGCCAGCCAGCCAGCACTCCCCACAGGCAGTAGATAGAAAGCCAGCCAGCCAGCACTCCCCACAGGCAGTAGATAGCCAGCCAGCCAGCAATCCCCACAGGCAGTAGATAGCCAGCCAGCCAGCCAGCACTCCCCACAGGCAGTAGATAGCCAGCCAGCCAGCCAGCACTCCCCACAGGCAGTAGATAGCCAGCCAGCCAGCCAGCACTCCCCACAGGCAATAGATAGCCAGCCAGCCAGCACTCCCCACAGTAACTAGATAGCCAGCCAGCCAGCACTCCCCACAGGCAGTAGATAGCCAGCCAGCACTCCCCACAGGCAGTAGATAGCCAGCCAGCCAGCCAGCACTCCCAACAGCCAGTCCATAGCCAGCCAGCCAGCACTCCACACAGCCAGTAGATAGCCAGCAAGCACTGCCACTAGATAGCCAGCACTCCCCACTGCCAGTAGATAGCCAGCAAGCACTGCCACTAGATAGCCAGCAAGCACTGCCACTAGATAGCCAGCCAGCACTGCCACACGAAAGCCAGCCCCGACCCCGCACAGCCACTAGAGAGCCAGCCAGCACCCCGCACTGCCACTAGATAGCCAGCCAGCACTCCGCACTGCCAGTAGATAGCCAGCCAGCACTCCCCACTGCCACAGATACCCAAAAGCAAGCACTCCCGCCCCTGCCAGTAAAGCCAGCCAGCACTCCCCACTGCCAGTATACAGACAGCACTCTTACTTCTTGTAAGTAAAATCCCCAGAGAAACAATGTTGGGACGGATCTTCGGCATGCATATGTCACAAATTCTGCTCAACACTTCTGCCAATACACTTCTAAATACGCCTCTAATCAGGCGTTTTTTGAAGCAGATTTCAAAGCATATTTTGGAGTGTAAATTTACACTTCAAAATATGCCATGTGAGCATACCCCTCAAATTCGTATTCAATGGGAGCTGGCATGTAGCACTTTCCAGCTACGTTGAAACAACTACCCAAAATTTCACATGTGTTACAAAGGAGAGTTTACTATAAGGCCGTGTTCCCACGGCTTATTCCCGACGGATTTGTGCGCCGTATTGAGCGCCAAATCCGCCGTGAATAAGGGCGGGGCCGGAGCGCGGCGCGGGGGCGCCGCTCCCGGCCCCATAGACAATGCATTGTTTACGGCGGGGTCCGCCCCCCGTAAATAATGTGCATGTCACTTTCTCCCCCCGCGGCGGGATTTGCCGAGCGGGGGAGGAGCGACGGATTCCACTGTTCTCTATGAGAGCAGTTGGATTACCGTTTAAAGACTCCGACGGATTGGGGGCCGTATTGAAGCGCAAATCTGGCGCGGAATAAGGCGCCAATCCGTCGGCAAATAAGCCGTGTGAACGGGGCCTTAAACTACTTGTTTTATAAATAAAAGGGAGAAAAAAAACAAAAAACAAAAATGAGTTTTATTACATACATTTTATTTTACATACCATTTTGATAGTTGAGAAATACAATAAAAAAAACATGCAGTGATGCAAAAGATAATCCCATACATCCTTGAAATGGGGGCTCTACCCCTGATAGTTGGGGTCCACCAATGGGCCAAAAAGCTGCACAAACATTCACATGATGTACAAACAAACATTGCAGTAAAAAAAATATTTTCCCACAAAGGAAAAAAGTTCCAATTGACTTGTCAGAATTAAAATGAGTGTCGTCCAACTTGCAATAATCTGAAGATGCGGTAAAACGTCATAAATCCTCAGTAAAAAAACTTACATCAACCCACAGATAACACTGCAATAACAGGGCCGATACCCTGTTAAATTCTGGGCAAGAGCTTGTTTTAATAATAGCATAAAGTACAGCTATAGCCTACTGTGTAAAATGTGTAGTGTACAGGAGGGGTGATTCCTGTAGGGCCCTTAACACATTA